>CM024244.1:42454749-42531914 GCA_013421045.1 Propylea japonica
ACGGGAAAATTTCGAATAAAATGATGAATTTTCATCCAAGAATCGTTTCTTATGATCTACAAACTTTTGAGAGAGGAGAACAAATTAAAAATAGAAATGGCAGGAATCATTTTCTCGATGCTCTACATTGGCTTGTTAATGGTTCTTAGTACCACAGCGTATTAGCATCAATGCATGGTATTGATGAAAGCACAGTATGTCGAACGGTCCATAAAGTGTGTGAAAGCTGTTGTCAATATATTAATAATAACCAATAAATTGTTCCCTGTAATAAAGGTCTAAGTACGGTCAAGTGCCAAAAGAAAAGTAATTTTTTTCAAAGAGAAAAAAAAATTAAGATATGCAGAATCCTCCCAGATTATATTTCAATCGATATAAGAAAGTCAAGTGCAAAAAGAAAAGTGCAATAGGCCCTGGCGTATTGGCTATTCCTAAATACAATAACTTGCGACACTTTCACAGAAGATCATTTGCAGGGCGCGTTTCCGTTTTGGACAAAGGTGCTGCATTCATGAATTGAATTCACAATGGAATAATATTGTTTACAACAAAGGATTCCATAGTATCAACAAAAGCGTTCACATACATTGGAAATGTCCCAATTTCAATATTCATATAATGAATTTATTATTTTTTTATTATTTATTCTCTGGTGTGCACAGCCATCCCTGTAATACTTCATATAATGAGTTAAATAAATAAGATAGCTAAAGTTTGGCCAGAATTATTTCTGCTTCTTTTAATTTCCATTCTTCCACATCTTACCGGGCACGAATTCCCAATTTGAATCATCTTTTCATCCGAGAAATCTGGTTGGATTGACACGATCAAACAATATGGGTTATTTATAATTGGATTTCCATTTTGCTGAGTTGGTTGCATTGATATATGGATTGGAAATATCCTGAATTTTGTGTGGGAAGTAAAGACGTTGATTAGCATAACAGATGTTCCATATTGAATGCATATTTTGCCTTAGAATTTTATTCAGTCGAGTTGTGGGGGTGTCGTTTGTGACTTAGATTTACTCTCTCACTTAGATTTACTCTCGGAGAAGTATTATAACTAATTCAAAGTGGACTTAATGCGCATTGACTTTGCCTGTTTGGAAAATGAATTGAATTCATAGGTTGAATCCATAATAGAATAATGTTTCTCAGAACAATAGATTTCATAGTATCAACATAAGACGTTCACATACATTCTAAATGTTTAGAATTCCACCTTCATATAACGATAGTTTTATCAGTTTTTTGTTCAATGCAACATAGTAAGACAAAAGTAGAAATATAGAACAATTGCAATGTGTGTATGTTCCTTGAAAAACGACGTGCTTCAGTTTGGTCAAAATTTCTGTTACACTCGAATCTTCAGCCAGAAGTGATCTCCAACCATTTACCTACCCTCACCAATGAAAATACGAGTTTATAAATAATTCTGTTGTTGGGTTTGATTTCACCCATATTCATTTGGACATTTCTATACTGCCCTGCTAAGAAAAAAGGTCCTATCTGCAAAAAATTCCGGTTTTGAGATAAGAGTGCCGTTAGATTCCTCAATACGTTTCTATCATACTGCTAATTCAATAGGTCCTATCTACATCTTTGCATAAAGAATTACCACTGAAAGGTTTGTCGCAAGTGAATATTTCAAGGGTTCTGCTTAATGAAATCATCCTATGTGCATGATGCTACATTTAAATGTCCTATCTACACAAAGTTCCGTAGTTGGGACAATACGATCTAGTAGTAGTGTGGTAACGGCATATGGTCTCAGTAAACTGTCATGTCCCTCTGTGCTTACAATTCTGTGACATAACCTCAACATTCGAAAAAGCGGGAATAAGTGTGCGGTTTATGTTTGTTTTGTTGTTGCTGCAGCTGAAATTGTGTTTGATAAAGAACAATCCTAGATTTTCGGGCTAATGAATTAATGAGTGGTCAAAAAAAACACATCTGAATCTCTTAATTTATACCTTAGAACTTTCAATTATAACTTTTCCAAGGGGTGTGATATGGATAGTGGGTAAGTTAATCTCATCACATACTATATTATATACATTTAGCATTTTTATTTCTGATTTTCGATATTATGATGTCGATAAAAATCATTACCGCGTACATCCATAGTTATTTTTTTTCCACAGCAAACGTTTATTACAACTTGCACGAAAAGGAGTTGCAATTCAAACTGAGCAATATTAAGCGGAAAAAGACCGTTACTAAATTACGAACAAACACTAAAGATCTAGATTACTCTCCTGAAAATGATTCAGGCTTGAGCAATTTGAAAATGGAGCACATACAAAGAGAATTAATGTGCAGAATAGAAAATCGAAATCATTTCGGATTAGTACTTGTTCCGGCTCCAAATGATTATGCTCAACCTATCAGAATCCTGCTGGCTTAAATGATTCCTTTGAAGTACAACTAATCGAAGATATGTTAGTAATATTATTGATAACGCAATTAACAAAGCGATCGCAAAGTTATACACCAAAAGCGGTGCCATACGGAAAAGAAAGAAAATAGATGATACAACCAGCATCAGAAAAAAAATTCAAAAAAGAAAAAATATATACGTGAGAATAACGTTAAAAAAAGTTGCAAATGTAAACTACGCTGTTCCTTGCGTATACCCTATTCGAGAAGATAGACATAAATAAGCAATTTTGGGCTGTATCGAAAGAACAACAAACATCAGTTTATACATAGTTTAGTTGAAAAATTTCCAAAGGCAAGAAACACTGTCAAAAAATAGCGAGGCTCGAAAGTATTCATTTAATATTATCTGAAATCATCTGAGAACGAAAAAATTCAAGTATGCAAAGTGTTTTTTTGTCAACATTTGGATACTCAAAAGAAAATGATCGCATTCTCAAAAATATAAGGAATACTGATCCTAAATTGTTGAGTCCTGCAGCCGATAAAAAAAGACGCAATCCGTCTGATAAGAAAATTGACCGAATATATAATAAAAAAATCATATTCTCTCCTTGGGCCATCATATCACACTATAGACGGAGCATGCACCGAATAGACAATACTTGCCAAGTGACCTAAGTACTCTATAGACAAGAAATTAAGAATATGAATATTTCGTTTGCCAACCTTGGTTTGGAAGAGTGCTGGACCTGTGAAAAATTCCAAATCCACAAAAAAAATCTAAATCACGATGGAAACGACTCCAGCTGTGAGATTGCGGTGCCTGGAAAACCACATGAGCAGAAATACAAGAATGCACGACAGGAGTATAGGAAAGATGCTGAGCAAATTGTGGAGATACACTATGTGTTTCAGCAGATCTTCAAAAGGTTAAATTTTATATTATCTTTGAAGTTCTTTAAAACATACCTAATTTATCAAAATTTTCAGGTTATATGCTTCCTAGATTGGACAATTCAAAGAAATAATCTTTACGCCAAGAATCATTGCCTTTAATGAAAACTTTTGCACCAGTAGGAAAAAGTTCAAAAAAACTTCCAGCGGCAATGCTATGGCACGAAGGCCTAAGGGGAAGATCCAAGGATGACATTATATCCACATTTTATGCTTTTTCCGTCAAAATCGCGATATTAAATCTATAACCATGTGGTTAGATAATTGCTCCAGCCAGAATAAGAACTGGTCTTTAATTTCCTTTTTCATTTACATCGTCAATAGTCCCGAAGTAGCTCTGGAAACTTTGTTCATAAAGTACTTTGAACCAGGTCATACCTTCATGTCCGCTGATGCGTTTCATCACCAGGTTGAACTGAGTTTGAAAGAGGAAGAACGGGTATACGATTTTAATGACTGTTTATGCGCAGTAAAAGAAGCCAACTCTTCAAAAGTGGATGTCCACATAATGGAAATGAGCCACTTCTTTCATTTGTGGACTACACATCGAGATATAAGTTAAGAAACTCGAATCAAAGATCCATCTGAAAAATATTGTGATGATGTCGTTCTCCCGAAATAGTTTCACATTTTCCTTCAAGACAGATTTCAGTGGCCATTTCTCAGAAGTACCAAAAGAAATTTTTATGGCAAAATATAAAAAAACCTTTCGCATCCGCAAAAATGTGAAACATATAAAGGAGTTTCTTTGGAAAGAAAGACAACTCTTATAAATAAACTTAAGTCACATATTCCCCCTAATCGTATGGTTTTTGGGAAGAGTTGCATGTGAACGATAAGGAGGATGAAGATAGTGATGAATAAGAAAGACATTTTTTATAGATGGATGTGTATGTATTTGTTTAATAAAAATATAATATAAACTGTATTTAATCATCTTTCCATAAGAATATAATGCAATAGAACTTTTTCACCTTGGATCAGATTGATTAATTTCTGATAATACAAAGCAAACTTGTCCTATCTACTTATTTTCAAAAATTTCCTGAGATCTATTGAAATTAAGAAATTCTTGAAAATGTGATATGTATTGAATCAAAAGCAACCATCAATATACTATGCCAAATAACAAGCTATTGTGACAATAACACAAAATGTGCAACTATATAAACTTAAAATTCGATTTTCTCGGTTGGCGCATTTGGCAGATAGGACCTTTTACTCAAGGAGGGCAGTATAAAGAAACTATAAAATTTGCATATATGTATTATTTACTTTAAAATCAACCAAAGAAAAATAGAATAGAACCAATTTCAAAAGTATTAGAAAAGATAATAACAGTTCAACTCCTAAAGTTTTCTTTTCCAATGGACTTATACCTGACCAGCAGCATGGATTTGTCCCAGGGCGTTCCACTACCCAAATCTTTTATCGTGCGTGTCTGACTGGACCAAGGCATTGGACGACGGCTATATCCTGTGGATCTCATATTCCTGGATTCTCAAGAGCGTTCGATAGGGTCCCATCTGAACGTTGTTAATTAAGCTGGAGCACATGGGAATAAGAGGTAGGCTACTCGACTGGATTCGCGCATTCTTATCTAATCGCTCTTATCGCGTGCGTGTTGGTGCTCCTCCGTCTGGCCAGTATTGTCTGGTGTCCCCAAGGATCAGTTCTAAGTCCACTTCTTTTTCTTCTTATACCTCCGACATCCGCTTCAATTCAAGTCTTCCACTTCACTCTTCGCTGACGATGTTAAGATATACAATAACCCATCATCTAATTCTTCCACACTTCAGGAGGACTTGGATAGATTGAGAGACTGGTATAACACTTGGTTGCTTCTCCTCAATATAAATAAGTGCCACGTACTGCACATTGGCAAAAACAATCCTCGGTTAAGTTATAATATCGGTGGAGAAGTTTTGGTTCCGGTTTCTCAGATTGTTGACCTCGGTGTTACCATCTCGGAGGACCTCAGTTGGTTAGCACATATTGAACATATCTCCTCCAAAGCCAGGCAGCTAACCTATATGTTCTATAGATCCTTCAGGGGTTGTGACGACCGTACCTTCGGAGCCATCTATAAAACCTACGTTCGACCCATTATGGAGTATGCTGGTCCGGTCTGGTGGTGCGCCACGAGAGGAGCCACCGATATTCTTGAGTCCACGCAGAGATGGGCCACTCGCATCCACCATGGCTTTCATAGGCCCCCCTACGAGCAGCGACTTTCTGCCATGGGTTCGACCAGTTTTGAGGAGAGGCGCATGCGCGGTGATTTGATCTTCTCATTCCGAGCAATGTTGGGACACTTCGGTGACAGCATTCGAAATATTTTCACTCTGAACACAAATAACCTGAAAGGACATATCTTAAAATTGAAACGTGAGCACTTCAGAACATCTCAACGTCAAAATTTTCTACACAACCGTATTTTCTACTCCGGGAATCGGCTACCTGGCATGGTGGTTCGGTCATCCTCAGTAAATGGATTCAAGAACAGTTAAAACAGGTGGGGGTGTACATGATGGTGGAACGTCGGATGCTGTTTTCTTCGTCACCGCTTTGACAGGTTACAACCTTCTGTAGTTTTCCTTCTGTTCTTTTCTATTTTGTAATTTTATTTCTAACGCGCTTCACGTTGCCAATGTATGCTTTATTTTTTTTTGTAAATTACCGATTTTATAGGTTCGCCCTCAACTCTAATCAATTATATAATAAATAAATAAAATAAATGAATAATTAAGAGCTGTACAAACATGTCTATTCAGAATATCAAAAGATACCTTCAAATGTAAGAACATGCCGTAACAAGGGGCTGGTTGTGACGCTTATGAAGATGGTTGTAAAAACCTTTTCTTCTCCACATATTATCGTCAGATTGCACACAAATATGGACTCTCATACCTACATTCTTCATGAGCACATCTAGAACAACTGGTTCACTGACTTCAGAACTAATGATCTAGTTATAGTGAAGGCAGAAAAAGGTTCCTGCGTGGTGATATTGGAAAAGAGTCTCTACATATATTAATTTGGGGAGTATATGAATGAGAATGGCTTTGTGAAACTGAATATCAACCCTACATCTAAACTAACTGATGAAATGAAGAACTTCAAGGTCTCTAAAGAATTCGAGAACACATTTGGAAAATATAAAAGGTTGATCTCCCAAATCCAGAGAGTTCCCAAATTATACGGCCAGACAAAACTTCATGAAGTCAGCATACGAATAAGACCGGCTGTAAGCTATATAGACACGCCTGCTGCTACAAAATAATCAATTTTGTGAATGATGCATTGAAGGAATCAACTGAATTCAAGCCCACGTACAGCATACAGAACAGCTGTCAGTTAGCGAAATCATTAAAGAATTCAGAAATAGCAGACGATGCTAAAATAATCTCCCTCAATACAAAAAAATCTGTACACATCGATCTCACCTAAGGAATGCATCGCATTACATAAGAAAGAACTGATACAAAAAAGATATCAACCCCGACTCTAAGAAGGACATCATATATATGCTTATGTTAGATTATCACTGCTACAGAACTTCTGCCAATTTAACAACCAAGTATACAGACTGGAAGAAGGATTGCCAATGTAAGCGCCGCCATCATCCCTTTTTTTAGAAACGTTTTATGAATAACACAGAAAAGATCTTATTCAATCTAAAAACACCAATAATCCGTCACATCTCTAGGTATTACCGATATGTGGACGATATTCTGATTATATTCACAGGCGGCACAGACCTTATATGGGTTCTGTTGGAGCTATTCAACCCATTACACAAGAACATCCAGTTTACCTTGAAAAAAGGCTTTAAACAGATCAATTTATTAGACCTCACACTGACCATAGAAAACAATAGGACTCCCAAACCATAGCCATTATCAACAAGTATTCTAACCACCCAAAATGTCGAAAAAATTCCGCTTTGAATGCTTATATAAGTTTGACAAAAAGATAAAAATAATCAAAATTACATTGCAGAGGTAAACGGTTAGAGCTCAGATTTGATTGAAAAACCCTTAATGAAAAAGTTCATCAAGTTTCACAATAGGATAAATGATCCAGCTGCATCGGTGGATTTTCATTACCATTCTGCGGGAACATATGCTATGCTGTTGCCAAAATTTTCAAGAAAAATGCTACAGAACTTGTTTTCAAGGCCAACAATCTATACAGCCAGTTGTTGAACTGCAAAGATAAAACCCCGATACTAGAAAAGAATGAGGTATACAAGTTTAATTGTAAAACGTTCGATAGTTTAACAAAGGAACAACATTTAGAGCCATTGGCATTAAAGTGACAGAACACATCAGAAACATCAACGACAAGAGTGCCTTTGGAAAACACCTTAAAGAAAACTGGCATTAATTTAGTAGGGAAGAAAATGTCACGCTTTTACAAAATTTAGATGAGGGAAATAAGTTCGATCTAATGAAAATTTACGAAATAGCGGAAAATCGAAAAATAACTAAAAGAAAAACTGTTTGAATACCCAAATTGAATTCCATCTGAACTCCACCCCATTTTTAAATGTTTATTGTAGCTTGAACCGCTTACGGAAGTCGGAACGCACCCGCTATATGTCATATGTATTTAATGTCATGTAATGTCAATTTATGTTTGTTTTGTTGTTTGTAACCATCGAGATAAAATAGGGAAGAGACGCTATGGCATACAATTGATGTAAGGAAAAATAGTACCACTGGGCTGGGCTAAGTCGGGAACAATATGGCAGAAAGTTCAGGGTTTAACTGAGTTTCCAGGTTTTTCTGTTTACAAATTTCACCCAAATATTACGACGTGTTGGATCTTTAGGAATACTGTTCAAATAAGGTCAAATGAATATCAAATAAGCAATTTTTCTTCAGGCGATAATATACACATATAAAAAGATATCAGATTACCAAGACAGACTAGCAAAAATTTCGAATGCGGATCTGTTCAATAATCATCCCTATCTGTGATATGTTTTTCCTCTGATTTTTTCTTATCTGTCACTCTCTGCTCGAAGAAAGTCTAACATTGCACGATACCATTTTATTGTATATTATTAAGCAGAAAACTCACAATTAAACTAGAAACAGGCTCAAGAATCACAATTCCTCCAGAAAATTAACGATTGTCAAATTTGACGTTAGGTCAAATCGTCAGGATCGTCGAAACGAAAATATTCGATGCCATAGTTTAAAAAAAACCGAAGAAAGTTGTATTATATAATTTAGGAATTAACAGGTTGTAATTGTAAAATCTATAAAATTTATTTTAACTTAGATTAACAGAAGATATATGCTGAACAATAGTATCTGTAGATTTGAACGAGTAAGTACACTCTAAGAAATTTCTGAACACCAACCAACACCCGCTGACACCAGCCGTATTTCCTCAGAGGTCCTGATTTTTTGGTGTTATTTCGCACCTTCTAAAATAACACCGACGTTCAAAAATTTTCTGGTGTGTTTCATGATTTCAAAAGAGTTGCTTTTTTCATATAAATAAATCAACTTTGACACTGAAGCGAGTGTGATTTTCATTCGGTTCTTTGCGACTTTGCACTTGTTTGGTGTTAAATCACACTAGAGCGGTGTGATCTCAAATGATCATCCAGTGTGTTTTGACACTGACTCAGTTATTTTTCACAATTTATTAGTGTGAAATAATATACGAGTTAGATCGGTTTCGGTGTGAAATCGCACCGTTTCAGTCTTAATTTGCACTAGCTTAGTGAGGTTGCAATAACCTGTTCGGTGCTATTCAGCACTGACTTATAGTCCGTTCACGAAAGGTTGAGCACATAGTAGGCGTTTTTTTAATTATCTGAAGTTGGCAGTATTTGCTGTCACAACGTAAAATAAATTCAACGTTGCCGAATGTAACCGGCCTCGTCCGACGAGCTTGCGAGATCAGAGAACTCTGGTTCGCAGTAAAACAAAGTGAGGTTACACTATTGTTTATTATTCTTATAATCTTATATAACAATTTGCCGCAGTTACACATTCTCATTCTATAATCAAAATGCCAGGAAGAATTTCCGTTGAAATGAGGCAGTGTGTGAAGCGGTGTTATTTGGAATTGAAAACAGCTTATGCTTCACACACCAACATATTGGAATCGACGATCATAACGAAAGTTGCGAACATTTTCAACGTAAGTTAGAAGAATATAAGATATTTTATATTAATGGAAATTGTATTTTAGATGCACATGACTTCAATTAGAAGAGTTATCAATGAAGATTATGACAAAGAGTTTCGTTCTATTGGAAGACCCAAGAAGACATCCACAGTAGACGATTATATATTTAGAAAAGATCTGCAACGACATATTTGGAATTTTAATTTGAAAAATGAATACTTTTCGATCAACGCACTACTGACTTATGCTAGGGAACATTTGGAGTATAACGAAGGACGTACAAAACTCTTCAAAATTATAAAGTCAATGGGGTATAAATACAAAAAAGTTAATGAACGCAAAATTTTATGTGAACAGAAGCATGTTGTTGCAGCCAGAATTACTTTCCTGCGAAAATTTTTACAATTTAAATCTGTAGAAAATATCAGGTTCATCTATTCGTCGATGGACACACGAATCTGATATGAAGTCGAATCCATCGACATTAAAAAATGAAGGCAAGCGATTCACGGTGTTGCTTGCAGGAAGTAATTTTGGGTTTTTGGAAGGATGTGACTTGATGTTAGATTCAAAATATAATGACCGTGACTATCACAAGACCATGACAAGTGAAATTTTTCAAAATTGGGTTGTTAATCAACTAATTCCAGCTTTATCAAAGATTTTATATGAGCGTTCATGAGGAGTTATTGATGATGGAAATATCCCAAATGATAATACTTTTATGTTCTTAGTATTAGTGTCCAGAATAATCAGTTATTTTGCTGGATATGGACAAAGAATTACGAATTCTCAGAATATATTCAACAGCGTTTCACAGGCTCTCGTCTGCTTCATCAGGCACCTACAAATTAGAGGTTTGAGATGTAAATCCATCAAATAGATGTGTTATATATGATTGATGATGAGTATTGGATGGATTTGTACATCTTGTCGCTGAATGAATTTTGAGAATTGATAATTTTGCTCTGTCCTTATCCTGCAAAGTAATAATTCATTATTGTGAATACTATATTTACTTGTAAAACAATGAACTTGGAATCATACTTTCATTAATGAATACTTTCTGAATTGTAGGTCGTTACTGTGGTCGATAACCATTTGATTGCAAGATCAATAAATTTAATTTCTTTCTCTGTCTAGGTTGTTACTGCAATTGAAGATGGTGAAATATGTAAGCAATTTTATTGTTTTATGCAACATAATTGGATTTTGAAACTTTGAATTTGGTGGTAAATAATCTATATACCTCCATATGAACATTGTTACCTATAATCAGAAGATTAGTGGAGAAAAAGATGAAAAGAATTCATGATATGGCAGCATGGACAACAAAATTTCGGAGTTTTATGATAATAATTATTATTTTTTCTTACATTTGTTTTGGGTAGATTTTCACTTGAATTGTTCAAATCCTTATATCCAGTACAAATTTCGATCGTATATTTTCTCCAATTCTTTTCCAATATTTCTGTTCAAATGCATTAATAATTTAATTCTACCTTGATTCATTGTATTGTATATGGATAGTGTTGATTGATAGCTCTGTTGTTTTTTATTTCCTGTTATAATTCTTTAAAATTGCAATTCTATTACCTGAAGTTACGAATACGAATGTTACATGAAATATTTTATAAATATTGATAGAAATAATTGTTGATATAATAAAGGATTCAACTCAAAGTTCTTCTTCTTCATTTAAAAGCATCATAACTATATTGAGTAAATTAACTAAACACTTGTTAAATTGTAAATCGAAAACTTCTTCAATTATTAACAATTGCATATTTTGAATTTTTTTATTGTTACCTTCAATTTAATATTTTTCAACATTAGGTAGGTACCTACTTCATTGTAAACTATTGATTTTAGTTCAACTCAATTAATATTATTTAATAACTTCATTGTCCGATATTATTGAACATGATTTTTATTGAACTATTGAAGATATGAAATTTAACATTATTTTTAGCTCAAAGCACATTTGCATTTACAGGTATCATTACTGTATAGATGAGTTAATTCATCAAATCCTCGAATAAGTGTAAATTGAAAAACTCTGGGTTCAGGAGGATAAATTAATACAAATTAATCCTTTCAAGCTCCTCATCCATAGGATATTCTCAAGTCCATATTTACACATTATCAACAATCATAAAGATAACTGATTTTCTAGAAGATGTTATGAAGATGTGGGTTGCACTTCAGCAAAGCATCCACATTTATTACTCTATATATATCTTGATTCGTTTTGAGCATAAATATATAGGTACAATGTTTTCATTTTACACATAATGTTTGCTTCAGAACGTTTTCTTCAATTGACTTGATTCTGTTCATTCGCACTTCTATCGACTGATAATTCTCGAATTCTCCAAATGGTGGGATTGATTAAGCCTGAAACGTCGTCAACGTTCATATGGGTTTGATTTCTTCTTTTATTCCCCATTATTAAGGTCCAACATAACCACAACATGTTTTACATTATTCTCGAATTCATTTTAATATACCATTAGTTTCCATTTTTCAAACAATGATATTTTTATTCGAGTCAGGTTGTGAATTTGTAACGTAAAATTTCAATCTTCTGTCGTTCGATATTTAGAACTGTCTAAATTGCGTTATCAATTTGTCAATTTTCAGATGTGAATTGACATTGTAAGAAATCCGCGATTTATAATCTTTCTTGTAATATTGACAACATTGCGTATCAATATGACAAGAAAATAACAAACATAACCTAACATTTTAATATACACAGTGAAATATGCCAAATTGTCATGGCCAACCGACGGCTCAACCTTTCGTGAACGGACTATAGTTGAGATGAGAAATGACAAATTTATATCTGAAATTAAGAAATGCTATTCAGCGATTTGAATATCAGATATTTAATACATAGGTTCTTTCGAAGCTAAAATAATGCATCATGAACCATAAATTATTAATTATTATGTAGCTAAGTACTTTCTTCCTATGTTAATCTTTTGTTCTGCAATTGTTATTCATTAAAAATCTTTTAGTGTATTCGTTTGCTGTGCAGGTTCTTAAAACAATTCAATTTTCATTCACAATGAAAGATTACAACAATATTTGTTGCCAAAACAAAAAACATTTTCCTGTTGATAAAATATATTGTCTTTACACTGATAAATATATAATGAACAGATAGATATGTACCTGATGGTAGACCAAGTGAGGGGTTGACAGTAGAGGTATCTCCCAAAAATACTCTAAGGGAAGGATCTTCAACTAGCTTGAAAAAAGATCAGATTTTGTCCTCGAATCATCAGGCAAAATGAACTTTTCTCTATATCCAAAACAAATTTTCACTCATTTCACTTTCTTCGCCTCAATCAATTTCACACTTTCGATTCATTATCACAAAGGCACATACAAGACACAGAAATAGATAAGAAGGTGAAACCATTGGCAAGTCCTGTTTTGGCCATGCCGAGGACTCTTTGTAGAGCCGCCAAGAATTGGAACTATTGCTATTAACATTGTTGCCAAAGGTATTCGATTGGAATAATCAGTTCATCAGACACCATGGTTTTAACTGTATGACCATACTCATAATTTGGCAATATCTGGCAACCATGTAAAAATACTGAAGACAAATTAAAGTAAACGTATGGGTTTTTCATATTTTTGGTGCTTATTTTGATTCAGTTGGTGTAAATTTTGAAACATGATTTGGCTGAAAAACACTTCCAGGTGCTTTTTTTGTTTCTACAAGCTTCAGAAGTAACACCTGATCATTTCTGTGAAATTATTATTTGTAACTTCCAACATGCAGTGTATATTTTCACCCAAGAGATGATTTTCTGCTTTATGGAGCAATTTATTTGTAAGATTGGTGTTAAAGCTTGATAAACACAGTGTGTTTTCAAATATTTTTCTATTAATTCTTGATTTTGTTTCTGTTTGGGATAATGTGTTTCATGAATCACACCACTTAACACTATATTCTCATAATTTCGATAAAAATGATAAAATTGTGATATAAAAAAGGAAAAATATGCTTGATAGTTTAGTATTAGCATTTACACCGGGATTTTTTTAGAGTGTAGAGAGCCGTTCAAGTATATTGTAAAAACTAATTCCCAAATTACAGAGCTCCTGAAAATTCCCTAGTAGGGTGAAATATGTCGAGCGAATAGTAAAATAAAATCCATTTCCGACGATCTCAACATGAATAGTGTATAAATTCTTGATTGAAATACATTCTCAATTCGCACAAAACATACATTTGACGTAATGGAATTTCTATGTTCCAGTAGAGTTTTGACATTTCTCGTAGTGCTTCTGAATACTTTGTGTACGGTTGCCATGAGGATTGCACATTAAAATGGCTAAAAATTGAGCATTAAAATGGGTCATTAATGCTCAATTTCGTACACATTAAAAGCACCTTTTACTTCGAGGTCGGCGGAAAAATCCATTTATGTACAATTTCTATATTATTAACTTTCATCTTCTGTTTTGCTTTTGAGTGTCTGTCCATATGGCTTATCGAGGTTTTCGCCTTTTCTGTTTAGCTAGTCGTTTTCTGTTCTTTAGTGTTGGTCTTGAATCTCCCGAAAAAAAATATGGGGTGACACCAGAAGGTCCTGGTGAATTTTCAGGTTCTCAATCTACACTCTGTGTTAATAAAAAGGAATATGTTTTGGATGTTGAATTTTAAGGGATGCTCGGTTGGTTTGACTTTTTGGCTGTCTTTTCTGGATCATCTTCGTTCACAGATACGTCTCCATTGAATACATTTTCCGAATTGACAGTCACACCCTACCCTAAAGTACATTTCAGCTTGACCACTTTTTTATCTTCATTTTAATGAATACCCAAATCATTTCTTATACCTGTGTCAGAAAGAGCATACCAGATTTGGTATTTTAACGCTACGATAAATATTCCAGCTGCTGCAAGAATCTCTCAACGATAAAATGATCGACTTCACTTATATTTCCTAAGGAACCTCAAAAACACGTTTATCGTCCAAGCACAAGCGGTATGATAAGGATTAAAGCCACCGTCAGAAAAAAGTCCGTAATTACTATAGACGGTTCAGAGTGTTCAGACATCGATTAATTGAGAAAAAAAGACTTCGTCACAACTCGTCCCTGTCACACCAACCCTGGTTTTTCCTACTTACAATAACTTTTGAACAGAAGAAGCTGATAACTCAAGAGCTACTGGTTGCAATATTTCCATTTACGAATTCAACTTTCCTGTTCAACTCTACCTTACAAAATTCCAGGTTTCGAAGTGAAGACGATTACATCCGGAAGCAACGCCTTCAAAACTTCAAATTTTCAGGTTCGTTTTAAGATTGTAATTGAAAAGTGGTTTTCATGAATGAATAGAATAAAAGTCCTGGCTTCTCGGATATTTAAAATGGAAATATCGTTTCTCCAGAATAATCGGGTGCGCAGACTCCAAGTGAGGGCTATTTCAATTTTCATACGAAATTAAACTATCATCTGAAAAATTCTGTATTATGACACACCATAAATGATGTTGATCAATTCAACGGTATAGCAGCCTCGAACCATTCATTAAACAGTGTAAATATTAATAGAAAAAATGTAAATACATATTCCATTATCCAACATTCCACCGAACTACGAGTATTTATTTTTATGACGCTTTCTCACTAAGCTACGGTTAAATTTCATGTGTTGACACAATTATAACAGTATGCGTTATTTATAATTGAATTTCTAGTATGTTAAGTTAGCTCAACAGACGTGCGGACGGAACTCATTTAGAACTATCTGAAGATAGTTGAGAAGTTGAAGTTGTTCGGCATACTCAGCTTGCTGAAGCTAACTGGCTTCTTCGTCTTGCGAAGATTATTAATTCAGTTAAATCGATTCAAACAACGGAAATAGAAACGAAGATTCGCGAGTTTTGAGCCCTAGATAATAATGGTTAATCGCTATTGTTCAACTATCATCAAAATGATAATATGATATATTCTCATATCTACTGAAATATAACTCGTCAAAGCTGGTGACATTTCAAATAATCGAGATATAGGGATTTCAACGGATTAGTCATTCAAAGTTCAATATTTAGTCAGACAAGTATTGGGTGAGAGGTTCAGTTGTTGACACCCTGATAGTGATTGACACTTTGCACATATATACCGATGTAATGAACTATTGGTGCTATCTAAGGTTTTTTTATCTGTCTCTACCTATTTCAGAATTTTTTATTTCTATTTGGGTGAAGTTCAATTTCTTCATGTTATCATCTTGAAAACGGCATCATTAGATATTCATATATATGTAAGAGTTTGCTTAAGGAGAGCGACTGCGTACAATTGAGTATATTTTCCGATTTTTTATGATTCATATTCGTTAGGAGTTTTCTATTGTTCGGAAGATTCCAAGGAATATTTAATTGATGTAATAAACCTTTCAATGGTAAATATATTAAGTTAAAACCATATGTCAATAACTCTAAAATATTACATAGAACGGTGATTGACATAGGCTTTACCCTAATATATAAATCATTGGGGCTACCCTGTGGACTCCAGTCTATGCGATTGTGGAGAACTGCAAACCACGCAACATATGTACACTTGCCCACTGTGACCTGCTAGATGTACCATAGAGGACCTTGTGGCAGCGAAGCCGAACGCAATTGACGTCGCCCGATTCTGGGCAAGAAATGTTTAGCTTTAGTATACATTATATAACTTATGATGCTTCTGACACGAATAAATAAATTGAAGGGTTTACTAACTTCAATTAAATTTTCCTTGGAACCTTAAGTAAACATAATATTACACTTATTGACACTACTGCAAAATCTCGCGCCGTTTTCAGAATGATAACTCATATACAAATAAAACATTATGAAATATGAGGACACAGGTGAAAAACCCTAGATAGCACCAATAGTTCATTACATCGGTATATATGTGGAGATCACTTATACTTTTTGTAATTTCTTAGTTTATATGGAATAAAATTGTCTGAACCTTCTTATTTCTCCACCATTTTAAGTATAAATGTACCAATGACCCATATAATGAGAATGTATGAGTGAGAAAATGCAGGATGATATCATAACCAAAACTGATGCGAAAGTGAAATGAAATTATTTCAATGACTATCATACTGGGTCTCAATTACTATCGAAGTATGTCAATGACTATCAAATATGTGATTTCAACGAAATTGGTGTCTCCTCAAATATTCAATCGATATTTGTTGAAAGTAATACCAAAATGGCAACATTCAACTATAGTTCCGTAATAATACCCATGTTGTTACAGTAAAATAAGAAATCGACTTCGCCTGCTGAAAGTATACATGTCTTTAAGGTGTCAATCACTATAGCTTTTGCCCTATGTGCACTGCGACCTGAAGTAGGTCTATTCTGCCCCTGATACCCTGATCAAGTCACGGTACTCGGCCTAAAGCTCGTCGTCCAGTTCCATAAACGGTAGTGGTTTCAGGTATGAAATATCTTCATCTTTGATGATTTCCTATAGCACTCTTGTCGTTTCGAACAAATTTTCTGACATTCTGTCACATGATGTTCCAGACTTTCCTACTGTTTTGCAAAAATTCTGCATTCATCGTTCACAACTACATCCACTTTCATCGGATACTTTCCATGTAGACGACAGTTTGAACCAATTGTCGAAACACGATTGATAATCTTTAACCAATACATGCAATATATACACTTCGATTGCTTCAACGAGTGTAAAAAAGGTGGATCTTACGATTCATTTCTCACATACATGAATAAAAATGAAGTTTTTCGGTGATAAGCCTACTCTAGATTGTTTGAGTCCAATGGCAAGTCGAAAAAGAATTTGTCGATGTCAGTTCGCGCACAGCTTCAATAGTTTCCGGGGCGTCAAGTAAAATTAGACGAAAATCACCCAATTCGTCTAGCAACGACCTATGATCTCTATTAAATTTACCATCATCGACAAAGAGTTGTGACAGACTTTCCTCCTATTAAAAATTAGCAAATGTCAATAAGAAATCATCTCGGCCGCCAGCTATTCTTTTGAGGAAAAAATAGCACAACCTACCCAGATAGCTACTCAAGTCGAAGACAAGGTTCTGTGTTGTCTAGGGTAGTAGTGACAACCATGAAATGTGAAAATAAAATGTCAGAAAATTTTATTCAAGTTGAGCAATTGAAATGAACACAATTCAAAAGTATACCTACCTATCAAAAGTATTCACATATAAACTATCTTATGAGTTTACTACTTTTTCGTTCGTTAATACGACTATAGCGAAGCATTTGTTCATTTGAAATATTAAATTTGTACGTCCGAAAAGAGACTCTCTGTACTTTTTCAGAGAAAAACTATCTCTTCAAGTTTCAAAGTTGATTTTCTTCGCCGCTGAATTGGTAAACTATTATGCATATTCTTCCGTTGAGCGTATATTGTCAAGTTAAGGTAAATTTAAATATTTTGATCGCTCTTCAATTAGGTTTTCCCATCCTTCAGTTCCACTTCGTTATTCTAGACATCCTTCCTCTTAAAATTTTAAAATAAACATTTTAATGCATAAGTTAAGGCCCGAGCTATTCCACGAACAAGCTTCCTATGAAAGTGAATATTAATTTCAAAATATATTCTCAATACCTACTGCGATGAAACTTCGACTTTTCCACTGTATGAACGAATGAAAGGCCAAAAACTGTTAACTTTCAATTAGTTATTTTGTGTAATTCATAACAAAAATTATTACAATTATTATGATTATTATTACGATTTCCTCAAGATTCACAGTCATTCTCATAATGAATTCGAAATGGACCAGAAATAGATTAAAGCAATATATAACCATAAGAAAGTGAATCAAGATCAAGAAATAATTTACTTCTTATCTTAACAATTCTCCCTATTCTATTTGCCATTAACATGATGTTATCTTTAAATTACCCTATAAGGAACCGCCCCCACTAACATTTATCCATGTTGCAGGAAGTTCGAAACCTCGACTGCCGAAGTTGCGGGCTGCGTAGGATAAACACCCAAATTTACCACTTGCTGCCTTATTTGAACCATCTCGACCTCGGCAACAACCGAATGCAATTCCTCGAAGCGGACGAATTCACCGACCTACACAAACTACACAGCCTAAAACTTGACGGAAACCAATTTCCTGTTATCCTAGAAAATACGTTCGTTCACCAAACTCAGATGAAATATCTGAATGTGGCCAGAAACAGACTGGCGAAGATCACAAACACATCATTCAAGAACCTCACATCTCTGCAAGAATTGGATATAAGCTACAACAAGCTGGATAAGCTTGAACCTTTGGCCATGCAACATGTGGCTAGTACTTTGCAGACATTAACCATGGGAGGTAACAATTTCAACCTCTTAGTCATAAGAGATGTCCTGCAGACTCTGTATAAAGTGACTGATTTACATATTGCTCAAATGGGTATAAAGGAACTGCCAGATAATTTTCTTCCTAACGCAATCCGGAAACTCAACGTGTCCTTCAATAATTTAACTGAACTGACAACAGAAATGCTTCCACAACAAATAAAGGACTTAGATATATCATATAACAAACTAAAAGGATTAAGTGACCGTATTATAGTGAAATTAGAAACTCTGAAAAGTGTGAACCTCTCGTCAAACCCGTGGTCTTGCGATCTATGCCACATAACCTCAATTTTATCACGTGTCAACAGGACTAATCTATTCATGAACTCCTCTTGTGAATTTCCGAAGCACCTGCAAGGTACCAAGCTATCAAATTTGCGGTTGGTAGATTTAATGGGTTGCGGAGTCGCGGAAAGCGAGAGTGAAAACAAACAAAGTGTTTTGGGGAACAAGGTTTCCTCAGTGTTGCTAGGTGTGCTGTGTTTTCTGGTGCTCCTTTCTTTTTCTGTGATATACGTCGTATATTCCTGCATGAGGCGAAGATCTCTGAATCTGAGAGAGCTGGAGAAACGTGAACGAGAGCGTGAGATTGCTAGTTTATCAGACCCAGTGGCGGTCTTCTCTAAGGATAATATCACCTTCAAGTTTCCATTGGATCTAACGGAAAACAAGGTCAGCGTTTGCACCATAGACGATATCAAGCGTCATGCACAGACGTCATGTGTACCTAATGGAACTGTAATTTGAAGTTCATTCGGAGTTCTAGTTAGGTTTAGCTGATGCGAATCAGTAATTGTGATATATAATTAGGCAAGTTTATATCATTCTGTGAATGGAGATGTACATAGGTCATGGAGCCATGGTTGCAGGTTCGAACTAAGGGCGTGTTTTGAAAGTTGGGTCAGTTAATGCAAATTGAGTTAGATAGTTAATGAATGCTTTTTGAGAGTTTTCTACACCTTCTACAGTAGCAATTCGTGAAATCATAGTTCAATTTCAGGAAAGGAAACATGTTTTTCAGTTGAAAGATTATTTGGGCTGTTTCCCAAACATTAATTTTGCGATTACCCTGAAGACGGCTGCCGAAACGTTGGATAGAACAATCCAAGATAATGGAAACAGGTCGAATAATCTTTCAACCGATGAACCATTATCAAGAATTTCCCGTTCACAATGTTTTTCAGAATAGAAGTCAGAAAATAAAAACTGAACTAGAGGATAGTTAATTAATGATATTGTAATTCAGATCAGGAAGTTGGAATTCAAGACAACAAAGTTGTAATTTAGAAAGGCAAATTGAATTCAGAAAAAAAAAATTCTATTTCAAAAGATCACAGGTTTTAGGACTAATTCGAAACAACTTTTTAAAACTAAGTTGACGTTTCGTCGATATATTTCGACTTCCTCAGGAATGAAATAGAATAGGAATAGTAGATTAGAAGCACAAATATAACCCAACAGAACAGCTATGTCTCACCTAATTCTGTCAGTTGTTAAAAATGAAATACATGTAACATATAATATAAAAAAGCAATAAGCACCTTGTCTCATAACTAAAATCAAGATCTTTGTCAAACAATTGAAAGATCCAAAAAATAAACAAACAGCATACAGAAGCGGACAACAATACATATGGTTGACGTACAATAACAATATTGAACGTACAACACAATTGATCTAACGATTAACAATAGTATTTCACTTCAGCGGTATTTGAATTGTTTGAACAGGGAAATTAAATGATTGTAAGATATATTTAATCCCTGGGTATCACTTTTATGATTCACAGTATTGTTTAAGTTGATATATACCATTTCACTGAAATTTCTCTTCATCCAATTCTTTTCCTCATCCAAAACCAAAACCTCCTGAAAGTTGAATTGGTGTCCTGAACTGAAAGAGTGCACAGCTAGGGCAGTTATACCATCTTTATCTCTAAATTTTTCGCAGCAATCATTTTTGTGTGGTTTCACTCTATTTCAATGTAATTGTTTCGTTTATCCTGTATACTATCTATCACAATCTGTGCAAGGAATTTTGTAAAAAATATTGGAACGATCAAGGGTTTTTGTGTTATCTTTCAAGCTTGAAAATAGTGATTTGACACTCTTTAGATTGTAGAATACCAGTCTTGTATTTTTGGAGACTCTACTTATCGAGTTCGCTATCTTTGAGGACAACTTCGGTATGGAGAGGAATCTGGAATGATAATAAAAGCATAGGTACTGTGGTTCTCCTATCACAACTAGATGCAGGTTTGTATTCATTAATTACTTTATTGACAACAGAAGTGGGATAACCAATAAGTTTTACAATTTGTTTCGTTTCCATCAAATTTTCTTCGAGAAATTCGCTGCTGTTCAGATAGAAAGCCTTTATAATGATTTTTTCATTACTGAAATCTTCCTGACATTGAAGGTTTCATGTACCGTATGCTCAAAGTTCTGTCAGCTCTCCCGCCAACCTTTACATCTAGGAACGATAATTCACTGTCTGTCTCACGTTCTACAGTGAACTGTATGCTAGAATGGAATGCATTGAATGTTTTTAACAAGGTATCAACTTGCTCAGAACGCACGATCAAAAACAAATCGTCCACATATATCCTAATGAAGGCTATAATAATACCCAGGGATTAAATCGATCTAACAATCATTTAATTTCAATTCAAATTGTACGTCATCCCTATGTAATATTGTATACGCTTCTGAATGCTGTTCGTTCATTTTTTGGATCTTTTAATTGTTTGACAAATATCTTGATTTAAGTTATGGGACAAAGTGCATTATTGCTTGCTCATATTATATGTCCCATGTATTTTATTTTGAACAACTGTCAGAACTAGGGGAGACAAAGCTATCCTGTTGGGTTATATTTGTGCTATAATTATATTTGTTGCAATAGTAGAATACTATTGCTATTCCATTTCAGTCCTGACGAAGTCGAAACATATCGACAAAACGTCGACTTTGTTTTAAAAAGTTGTTTTGAATTCGACCTAAAACATGTGACTCTACCACTGTATTTCAGAAGATTTTGATTCAAGAGTGTATTACATAGGTAGTAAACAGAGTGCATATTTGAAAGTATCGACGTTCTTCGAGAGTCGACAATGCCCACGAGAACCAATATTATTATCTTGCGCCACCCGTTTTGAATTAAATCATGTCTCGATTTCAATTACATGAATAATGAAGGCTAATTACAGATAAAACTTTTATACCTATTTATTGATTCTGAAACATATATAATCAATTCTGAATTACAATATCCAATTTCTGAATTACATTTTTCTTCAGAGTTAAATATTTCTATTCTGAATTTCAAAGTACCGTTTCTGAACATCAAGTTCTTATTCTGAAATTCGAATTCCCTATTCTGAATATCAGCTCACTATTCTGAATTACATTTTACGTTTTCCGAATTACAATTGGAAAAGGTTTAGACTACATAAGAATTCATTGCATTAAAGGCAAGTGAAAATATCGAAATTGCAAGTAGGTAGTAAATTACGTTAATCGATAGAAATCAAATCAGCAAAAATAAAGTTATTTACGAAGTAGGAGTCAAATGTTTGTTGCTTTCTATCGGTTGATGTGATTCTTAACTTTTGGTTTCAATGTTTTCAAAACTATAGGAAATTATAAAGAAACGCAGAACTTTGCAATTAGAAAAGCAGAATATCGCATTCAGAAAGAGTTCAGTCAAAAACATATAATCTTAAAAACTTGTTCTCACGATAATCTTAAAGTTTTCCAATAGCCCTGAACGCGCACACACAAAGTTTTAATTCACTATCAAACTCAAAATCATCCTGTTTTACACAGACTTTGAACTGTCGTTAAAGCAGTCCGCTGATAGTTTCCTAACAAGTTGTCAGGATTATATTGCGAAATAAATAGATTGAAAGTAGTATTATTCAAGTGAATGACTGTAGATCACAGGTATAAATTCAGAGCTGAAATTGTTTTTTTCGTTTTGCTGACTGTCTATAATTTTAGTCGCCGAATTTCAATGAAATTGAATTCATTATTCTTCATACCAGTTATAACCAACGGCAGTTTCTGCTATTGAAGAGGTTATCAAAAAACTATAATACTTAACTGCAGTCAAAATAGGATAGGTAAACACCTATAGATGTTCGGAAAAGTGACTCGGAAAGACAGAGAACCGTGTTAAACTGAGGACGCACAGGTTTCTGCGAAACAGTGAAAAAATCGAAACATTTTTACGATGTCATATCGAATAATTTATTTTTTCGCAATCGTAGTGAGGATGCACCGGGTCTCTCATTCTGCCAAAATATTCGCATTCTAGGTCAATAAGGTACTGCGTAAATCACTTATATCCAATTCATGAGAAAACATTCAGACGATAAAATTGTATCGATTCCGTTTGAATTTTAACGCGACAATTTTGTTGTTTTGTATGTACTGAAACATGGCGAAAATTTCGCGGTTTTTGGGCTCTCAAATCGAAGCACAACCTAAAAACCGTTGCAAACTCAGATACTCGTGACTCAAGACCTCCAGAAGGAAATAATACGATTTTAAGCTATTGAGCAATTTCTAGGGGCTAGACTTCTTCTTTATCACCACTATTTTTCTGGGCTGGATTCAACAAGATTTGTCATTATATCAATTTCATGCCCATAAACCAATTTTTCAATATCTCCCCAGAAAAA
The DNA here is from genome assembly GCA_013421045.1 of Propylea japonica. NCBI lineage: Eukaryota > Metazoa > Arthropoda > Insecta > Coleoptera > Coccinellidae > Propylea > Propylea japonica. The sequence goes on from CM024244.1 coordinate 42,478,316, forward strand.
ATTATTGAAAGAAAATCTGGAGAGCTTTAGGGTCACGTTCGACTATTTATTTGTGCATTGCGATTTAGATAGCCACCCTGTTGTTACGATCGAACACAATTGTAGCTGCCGGACAGTCTAAATAATTCCATTCTCTAAAAGCTCCAAACATTAAAGTTACCGATAATGAAAAATGGCCTAATGATATAGTTTCACAGTATTCCTGTCCAATTATTAATTTTTTTAGAATACTATGTATGAACAGAAATACTCAGATAGTTATACTTTTCAGGCCAATATGTCACTACTGATGTTTCTTATGTTTTCTTTTCAATCATCAGTGAATAAGACATTGCTCGAAACTGAACTTTTCTCATTTTTTTTCCAACAATGTTTCTCAAAATTCCATTCTTTTGATATGATCTTCTTAAAAAATCTTTCAAGTTGCTTTCACCTTATAACATCGATAATCAGTTCTTTTCAAAATACACTTTTTCCGCTCATATCAACTCGTTAGACATTTCGATTACTTGTACAAGGTTCACTGGTTTCAAAGGCAGCACACACATCTATCTCACTTTCAGACGATTTTCACTTATGGTTTTTATGGGTTTAATAGTTCTGCGATGACCACACTGTAGTAAACCTCTACAAGTATCAATTTTTTTATTATTTTGAAATATTGGAACTTGAGTGTATAGTCCTATTTCCAAAGGCAGAAATAGATGAATTTATAATCTCCTGAATTGATTGACCGTTAAATTACCATTTCATTATCCTAATGTTTGGTTCTGAAATGAACATAATTGCTACAATTGCAAATAGTCCGATATGCTTAGCTCAGAAATAAAAGATTATCTCAATATTTGATTCTTGTTTGGCTCAACAAAGTGGTTTCATTTGAACATTTAATATAAATTTGCCGATCTTTGACTTCTGAGTTCTTAATAATTAAGCCTCGATTGCACTCAGCCCTCCTCACTGCCACTTGGTTGTCGGCAATAATTCCCGAAATACTTCTGCAGCAGTTTCGAAGGCAGTATGCATTTACACTCAGCCGTAGCATTGCTCTCGTGACCACGGTTCGGCAATGACGGACGAAAAAATTCCAGCCTCAGCGCTTTGTCTCGTTGATTTATATTTTATATAAATATGTGGATGTCTTGAAAACATGTCGAGAAAAAAAAAGTTAGTCCCTCAGTATCAATTTGCCGTTTTTTTATCTATTCAAACAAAAATAGTTCTAAATATTATTATATTATTCCAATTTGTGACTACAATCTACAATTATTCAATGTTTCGTATACAGGAATGGAATGGAAAGTTTTTTTGAATGAAATGACTTAAGAAGGATCTGAGAATTCATCAATTTTCGCAAAATGTCACCTGCAGATTTTGAATTTCTGTTGAACAAAATTCAACCGATGATAAAAAGGAGATACGAAATTGAGACTTGCAATTCCCCCTAAATTTTGATGGGCGATAACTCTGCGACTTTTGACCACAAGGGATAAGTTTACACTATCTATTCAAAGTTTCAGAATCCATTATCTCAATAATTCCCTGAAGTGTGCAGAGCTATCGACATTGTTCTCAGTGATCTTATCAAGGTAACAAATACAGATACAAAAACGTAAATATAATTCACACTTTAAAAATTAAAATTGAATAAAAAAACAGGAAAATGTATTTTAAAGAGCATTCCATCGTGGACTTTTTTTCGATAATAATAAAAACAATATTTTCGTAAAAATTATTAAATTTCGTTAGAGCGCAGGGCGATCTTTTGTTAGCGCAGCCACAGCAACCTAGCTGAATGTAATCACTCACTGCGCCCGTATTGCCAGTCCCTTTGACTTCCGTCCGAAAAACCTCCAATTCGGGGAGCAGGAGGCAGCACGAGGATTCACGGCATGCAGCAGGGAAGTATAGTGATTACATTCAGCCGCTGTCCACTTCCCTGCCGAATTCCCTGCTACATGCCGTGGAAGTGAGCTGAGTGTAATCGGGGTGTTATGACGTAAATTCATTTGTTGCATTAATTGGACGAATGCATTCCTTTGACACATAATCGACTAATTGAGAATGTAATCAATTTTTCAAACTAATATGGTCTAACGCAATTCATGATTAGAATGCGAATAATTCACATCGCGGACCGGCAGACTGAGAACCCCGACTCATACCACTACGACTGCAGTCATCCCGAGAGCACAGTTATTTATTCGACATGGCGTCGCACTGATGTTTCGATTTTTTCACTGTTCCACAGAAACCTCTCTTTCTGAGTAAATATTCAACTCATATAACATTGTATAAGGAATATTCGAGTTTTATGCACGAAAAGGAAACTTCAAATTTGAATATCTCCAGAAGTATTATATTCATTCTGAACATTTATCGATTCATCTTCGATTTTCAAATTATCTTGAGTATTTTCAGTTCACTTCCAAAAGTTACAGTGTTAAAGATTAATCGTGAAGTCGCAGCTTTGCAGTCGAAGTGCTTCTGTAGTGTTATACCTTTTTTTTCAGTGGAAAATATTGTCTCTGTATCTACAGCCTATTATACAGATTTGGAAATTCACATCGAAAACATACGACATTCAGTGCATCAGGCAGAGAATTCTTCCTTCCAGTTGCACTGATGAATAGTCGAGATAATCAAGTGCTGTAACTGAATGAATTTCGTTGTCTTATTGCAATAATCTAGTCTTGTCTCTCTTATCGCAGTATGGTAGGGAACCTGCAGTGCACGTATAGAATTATTTAATTTGTCTAGCTGCCCGTAATACTCGATTCAAGTATTTACGGTTGCCTACCATACTGAATGAATTACGCCCCTCTCAAAGATAAGAGAGAGACAAGACTAGAATATTGCAATAAGAAAACGGAATTCAGTGTGTTACAGCACGTCATTGTCTCGACTATTCATCTGTGCAACTAGACGGAAGAATTCTCTGTCTGATGCATTGTATATCGTATGTTTCAAATGTGGATTTTCATACCTGTAGATTATTGTTATGTGCAGCTACTTGATTTCGCACATTCCTATGAAGCCTGCTAGGAAACTATGAGGTGTTAATGATGTCTTGCTAACCCTGCTCACGTTTCTCTGGAGGAGAGCTATTGGTGAAGTATTTATTTCTATTTATTCTACAGGCAAAAAAAGAACATTCCAGTTCACGTTCAGCCTTGGACTCTTCATTATTATTATTCATACTAATATAATTTATTATGTTCATTCAATGGCAAAATGGAAACCATTTCGCTTCATGTTCATGAAAGGCAGCGGAAGACAATGACATATTTTATTCTCTTTACCAGTGGTCGCCCCAACTCATTGAAAATAAACCATGACTTAGGTAAATTAGTTTTCACTTACAAATTAAGGAGTAAATTGAAAACGGGAATGCAAGAAAAGTGAGGGTTTTTTGTAGTTGTTTACGTCTTCACAAAGGATCGAAATTGCCCTACAAATGACAATGGTAACCATACGTAGCTGTGACTTTACAAGTAACTCTAGTGTTAGCTGTAGCTACGGCGTCCAAATTCTTCTTTAGTGTCATTCTTTCGCATAGAAACATCGAAACGCTATGCTTCAAAATGTAGATTCTCTCTCGCCAGCTGATGCTATGCAGAAATTTGATCAATTTAAATCACAGTAATCGAACCTCAAACTGAGAAAAAACATAACTATATAGGGTATTTCAGAACAAGGTTCCGTATATTCGGGATGTTAATCGTGAGATGATTTTATGATATAAAGTTTCTATCAACTATGGATCTCTGACGCGTTGTTTCTTGAATTAAAGGTGTCAAAGATATTTTCGATACCGTACACAATTTTTGAGCGCTCGTTCTAGTTGCACGAGTGCTGAATCGTTTTGCGAAAATGTCTGTAATTTTTTAATTTTGGGACATAAATGACCTCAAACCAATGGTTTTGATTCCCTCATGACAAATAACTTCGGAGGGGATCGTTCTAGAATCTTGAAAAAAAATCGTATAGAGTTTCCCATAAATTCTAAATTAAGAAAGGAGGTGTTTAAAATTTTTGATCTAATTCATTCGGACAGAAAAGTCTGTATAGTGATTATTAAAAATAATTCTGTACATATTGAGAAAATTATATTTAAATGGTAATTCATCACCTATCAAAACGCAAAGAAAATCGTTTACGTTTTCGAAAATACTTTCGAAAAAAGAATTTTGCCTTTGAATTCGAATCTCAGAAACAATGCGTCAAAGACCCATAATTTTAAAAACCGTTTATCATCAAAACATCTCAGGATAAAGATCCTGAATTCACGGAACCCCATTCTGAATCAACCTGTATAGTGCGATCTGAATTATGAATTACTCTTGAATGAAGGCACATGAAGACTCATTCATTCTCTTGTTAAAATCTAGACTTCGAACCTGCAAAACTTTGGCAACTTTCCAACATATCTTGTACAAAAGTCTAAGAATTCCAATGTTTTGTAAATTCTTCGAGTTAAGCAATGATTATTTTGAAACGAAAAATGTATATGATTATATCATATCAAAATTTTATATCTATCGTTGAAAATAAGTGAGATAAAACTCTCTACTGAGAATTAATTTGCATTAATTTATTGTAATGAAATTATTTTCACTGTTTTATATGCAGATTCTATTAATAAATTTTGAAAATATACTTTTTTTCATTCTTCGCATAAAATAATATTTCTGTTATTCTAGGACATTTGAAGGAAACTTTAATATTATGTACAGGGTGGCCAGAATTTCCAACCCTACGATATAAAGAAAAATGAATGGCAAATTGGAGACCTATATTTCCGAGAACAACCGTATTCCTCTATCGTCATTTGTTTTCGACATTGACATTTCGGAAATTTCAATTTTGGTCATTATCTTCGGTTTTCTCTGTGCTATAAACTTGAAACACAAACATTATACCGACATTTTTTTGATAGGAATCCAGTGGTTTAATCTAATTTCGTTTCCTCCTATGAAAACAAAAACAAATTCACTCAAAAATGATCACCGTTTTTTCCTAGTTTCAAAAATATTTAACATGTCATATATCGCTCTTAGTGGCGACGCTAATGGGAGGGCTGGGGTAGCCCACATTTTTTAGTGGGAGTAGTGATTAATGATTTGGTACATTTTTGTTGAACATAGGCAATACAAATTCAGTGAGCTGGGCTTGGGTCAACCCTTGCCCTCCCAAGCGTCGCTACTGTCCTAAGAGCGATATATGAAATGTTATTCATTTTGGAAACGAAAAAATAATACATATATTGTTTCCATGAAACAAAACAAAATTTCATGTAATGAAACAGGAAGGAAACCCCATAGCAAAAATTACATTAAGCCACTGGATTCCTTTCAGAAAAATAGTCTGGATAATATTTCTGTTTCGAGTTTCTAGCACAAACATCTACAATGACTAAAATTGATATTGCCGAAATGTTAATTTTGACTTATAACTCGAAAACAAAAGACGATAGAACAATGCGTTTGACGCCCAGAAGAGTTTCTCGAAAAAAGATTACCGTAATGTGTCCTTCTTTTTGTTCTATTTCATAGGTTTAAAAAATTGTAGTTCAGGGATCACCAAATTTAGTCACCCTGCACAATGTTGTATTTACTGTTGAAAAACTATATACGTCTATATACCAAGACCATCCGAATGTCATTTCAATTGTAACACCAGAGTAATTATGCTACAAACAATCAATTCGGTAGTCATAATAATAAATAAAATCAGTTTTTTTATCACGCGAAATCCCGACGCCTTTAGTTTCGAACAGTATAAGAGGGGTCCAGTGCTTGATAATTCCTTCTTCGAAGCTCTGCGGCGCTCGGGAGAACTTAGAGGTGCTCGAGAGCACTTTGTGGTGTTCGAATGCATTTTGTGGTACTCGAAAGCATTTGATAAAAGAACACCAAATATCAAGCAACCGTTTAAGTCTAGTGCTGACGACTAAAGAAATGCTTCGAACAAAACGAAAGGCTCTGAGACTTGGAAGTATAATTCTGATTCAGACTATTTCTATTCAGTCATAATTTTGCAAAATACATAGATGAGGACTTAAGATTGAAAACAATTTCCCTGCAATATAATTAAGTTAATCATTCATTCGTATATGCTTTGGTGCATTTATATGCATAAAACCATACATCACAACTCAAGAAGAACCTACGCGCTCGCCATAATACGAAACAGGATCAGAATAGAATAAATGAAACAATGGAGACAATAAAATCAGTTTTGAAGACCAAAGACAACCTGTGGCCTGGCAAATCCTAACATCGATGTCTAGAGTAAGTATGCACTTTGATCTCCGAGCACCTGTTTTTCAATTTCGAACGTGCAAAAATAAAATTTATATTTTTTCTAATGTAAGGTTCGAGAGAAATGTGGAGTTCAAAGCTTTTTAGAAAACTCCTTAAACCGTCATCACGTTCCTCCTGATGCCCGACGTTCTTATGTTTCAAAAAGTACATGAGGGGTTCAGTGCTCAATAGTTACTGAAACTGCTTTGGAGCTCTGCGGTGTTTAGGAGCATTCAGCGGTACTCATCAGCTCTTTGCAGTGTTTGAGAGCACTTTTTAGTATTCAGAAGCTTTTTACGGTTCTCAGAAGATTTCTCGAAAAAATTTCGAAGCACCAAGCACTAAGCACCGATTCAATCTAGTGTTTACAAGCGCAAAAGTGCTTCGAGCAAGGCGCAAAGCTTTGGCACAGCTCTGAGACGTGATAGCATAATTCTATTTTTAGACAATTTCTATTCAGATATCGATTGAAAAATATTCTGGAAGGATTCTGCATTTCTTAAAAACTTTATAGGTTTTCATTCCTAATCTCTGAAACAGAAATAAGTAAAAAATATTTCAATTAAGATTAAGTGCTCCTGCGAGAATCTTTTTTGTCAGGAGCAAATTGGTCTTGAAAAAATTGTTGCCTTACAGTAAAACTGAAAAAGGAAATAAATGAAAAAGATAATGTAACATTTCGGTGTCTATATCAGACACCTTCTTCAGACAAACTCGTGAAATCTTCAGAATTGTATTTTTTTCATTTGCAATCTGATTGACATTGAAAGTTGTCAATATATAGAGATTAGAGATGTTGATTTATTTAATTTTGAAATTTCCTGATGTCATTTTTTCTCCAATAAATAAATCCAAATACGATCTATTCCAACAGAACAATTGGCCAAATTATCTACTTCATCCAACAAAATACATGTGGATTCCTTAATTTTTCTTTTATCATTATCAGGTTCCGTCATTAGGATCTTTGTGTTAGTTTATCATTATGATCTCCGCTATTTGAACATACATGATCAGCGATTTGTGATCTTGTAATGTCGCTATTTTTGATATTATTCTTATGTTCCCGTTTTTTTTACCGATAAAGGTCTTGATGTATCTCCTGTATAAGATTTTCCACATATACAGGGAATATTGTAAACACATTTTTTTGATTTTTGTGTCTCATTCATTGGTTTCGTTCTGGTTAGGATGGATCTCAAATCATTTTGTGTTTTGAAAACAGTTTTTATGCTGAATTTGGAACCAATTCTTCTCATTTTTCTTTGAAAGGCCAGGAATATAAGGAATGACGTTCAACAAATTTGGTTGTTTTCTGACGCTTTTCTGTTTGTACCTGATCATCATTAGAATTTTGATTAGATATTTTTCATTCTGAATTGGAAATTGTTCTTTCTATAAAATTTGGTGGGTATTGATTAAAATTCAGTCATTATTGCGTAGAATAAACGAATCAATACGTTGAGATTGAAAGCAATCTCCCTGCGATATAATCAAGTCAATAATTCATTCGTATATGCTTTGATGCGTTTATATGCATAAAACCATACATGACAACTCAAGAAGAACCTACGCGCTCGCCATAATACGAAACAGGATGAGAATAGAATGAATGAAACAGCAACTCCACTCGAAATATAATCAGTTGGAGAACAAAGACAACCTGTGGCCTGGCAAATCCTAACATCGATGTCTAGAGTAAGCATGCACTTTGATCTCTGAGCGCCTGTTTTTCAACTTCAAGCACCATACTTTGTCTTTAACCGAGCAACAATTAAAATTGGATTTGTTCTCATAATGTAAGCTTGGAGAGAAATGTGGAGTTCAAAGTTGGTTACTCCTCTATAGTAATTGTTGAAACCGTAGAGAATGAAAGGGTTGAAATTGAATTTTATTTTCTATTCCTGCTTTTTTACGAATAGGGTTGCAAAGTTACAAATTAGTTTCAGTGCACTAATGACAGGGCATTTTCAAATTTTCTCGGAAAGCTTGACTAACCGTATATCCTTTGTTTTGTTTAGGATAAAGCTAATACGAATGAATAATTTATATCAGGAAATACTCGAAATAATTTTATGTTTATTCGTTCAGTAAATAAAGAGAAATTTCATAAAGTTGTTAATCCTGCTCCTGTTTTATCCATAGCAATTTATCGACATTTTCACAAAATCAATAATGGAGATAAGCATTTATGATGCCGATAAACGGACAAAAGCTTTCAGAAATCATATATATACATTAGTGTTTAGGGTTTTGTCGTCGGTAGAATTACTTCAGGAACAAAAAGCCTAATCGTGTTCGTGATGTTTGAAATAAGACACAGGGTAAAATATTTACAGCTGGTGTATTTCTTCGTGGACGTAAGATAGTTACTTACGTTGTTCGAGAACGTGTACGAGAACGAGAACGAGAATAATATTAAATATAATACTTACGAGACTGAATAATTACTGTTATTGTTACGAGGTTCGAGATACTATTATTGCTTATAACTTAAAATTCGGGGGTATATAAACCCTAAAATATCCCAGGTAGTTGGGATAACCGATAGGGGGGATGAGCAGCGTTGTCACGTTGAAACACGGTGGACAAAATACGTTCAACATGCCGCCCCCCTTGAAAGGTCGCACCTTTCAAAAAACAGAAGTACCATAAAATTATTAAACTACTTAAAATTACTATGTACAATAAACATTGAAAGTTAAAGGTAAAATATATACATTATTTTCGTATCAGTATGATATTTACAAATTAGTCTTGTTTACTGGCAGTAGACATAGCTTGGCTACATAGCGTTTAGACACAGAGCACTTCACCATACGCACAATATTGTCTTGACCAGGATAGACTTCGACAATTCTACCCAAAAGCCAATACCAGGGGGGAACGTGATCTTCTTTCGGGAGGACCAAAGCACCAACAGTGAGGTCAGGATCTTTCGGGAACTGCCATTTGCGCTGGTGCAACGTGTGGAGATCTTTCTGCACCCAACGGGACCAAAAGCGTTGAAACATCTGCTGCATAAGCCGATACCGATTCCGATGATTCACTTTGGTGTCGTTTAATTCCTCTTGTGGCACAGTGATCAGGGGTCGACCAAATAAGAAATGCGCTGGGGTCAGCACTTCTAACTCGTCAGGTGCAATCGAGAGGGTTACTTTACGTCGAGAATTCAGAATAGCCTCAACTTTTGTAAAAACCGAGTAAAATTCTTTATAGGTATACAATTGACTTCCCACTATTCTTTTCAAGCGGTGTTTGCACGATTTCACAGCGGCTTTCCACAAACCGTCAAAATGAGATGACCGAGCTGGCATGAAATGGAAACCAATTTTGTTGCTACTAATATAGTCCGAAAATTTGTCGTTTCGAGTGATATTTTGAATGGCCTTCAACTCGTGATTAGCTCCGAAAATATCGAAGTCCTGACACTCTGTATTGATCAGGCAGGCGGGTTTGGAAATTTTGTATTCCACTTCAGTAGCGGGGTTTCGAGCATAATGTGCGATATTTGTAAGCGAGGACCATTGAGATTCGGACTGAGATAAAAATGATGGACCGTTCCACCCTAATGACGAGGAATCTAGATCTCTCAAGCGAGATCCACGAGATATAATGTTCGCGGGATTTTGATCGGACGAAATGTAAGGCCGCTTGTCAACTATAGTCAGCTGCTGTATCTCAGGGACTAGATTGGCCACGAAGCTTTTCCCTGTGCGCGGATCGCAAGCTAACCAAGCTAAAACAACTTTGGAATTAGTGTAAAGATGCAAATCGTTGACATTGAGTTCAATTACTTCGAGGCACTTTTTCGATAATCGAGATAAAAGAAGAGCACCGCACAGCTCTAGTCGTAGTAGACATATCGTTTTTAAGGGAGCTACTCTGGGTTTTGCGCAGAGAAGGCAAGTAATCATTTCTTTATTTTTATTGACAGATCGTGAATATATGGCACAACCATAGGCCTTTTCGCTAGAATCACTGAGGGCGTGACGAGCTTCCGAAGATAAAATTTCGAAAACCTTACAAAAATAATTGGGTTGTGATTGGCCCCAGAATTGACATGAAATGTTGTATTCGATTTCTTGATTTTTGTTAAATATTTTCGAGTTAATGTTGCGTTTGTCGTTAATAGTTTCAACGTTAAGAGATGCGTGTGCGTTCACAATAGCCTTACGATTTGCGTATCGGTCACTCAGCAGTTTGAACGCTTTGATATAATTGGCGTCCGAAACTGGCAACGATTCAATTACCTGGGCTGCCTCACCCTTAAGCGACCCTTGCAGGTAGTGAAATTTCTCGATGTTTCGGAGGTTGTCATTGTTATGGACCAGTGTGGAGAAAGTTTCGTAAAAACTTTGCCATTGACTGTCAAGACCGCAAAATTCTGAGATTTTCAAAGCAGGTAATTTAGGGGCACATGAACTCAGCCCTGAGTCATACCTAACGTTAATGTTTCTTACCGAAACAGGTGGGGTCGAACGAGTTTTTAATATGTTTTTGGCTTTAGTAATAGCTCCAAAATATTTGTTTTCGAAAGATTCTAGCTCTTTCCAAGTCGCCTGTTCATCGAAGTTTTGTTCTAGCGATAACTCCACTTCGATTTCCAATTGTACCGATTCAAATTCGGACAATATATCATCTATGTTTGCGAGACGAGTTTCAAGTTGACTCAGATCTCCGGTGTCGAGTTGAAAGTCATTCAAATAAGTTTGAAACCTATTGAGCTTGTCTTCAATTTGGCCGGAACGAAGTGTCAGTTCATTCATTTCAGTCGACATTTTAAGTTAATGTACGAACGTGGGAACAACTCAAATGATATTAGGGAAAAAAATTTATATAAAAAACGTGGAAACAAAACTTGAACTGGCGTTAGGAAAATATATCGATTCAAAAAACGTGGAAATACAATTTTAACTGATGTAAGAGAAAAAATATCGATTTCCAAAACTTGGAAACAACTGACGCTAGGGAATAAAATATCGATTTAAAAAACGTGTCAACACAACTTGAACTGACGCTAGGGGAAAAAATATCAATTTAAAAAACGTAGAACTTATGTAAGGAATAATACGGCTTTTATGCAAGTATTGGCAAATTCATGAATCAAGAACTACAGTAATCCTGAATTGACTAACCTTTCGATTTTCGAGAGTTTTCTTCTTCGGTATTGAATTCGAGTCTGGAGCTGGTAAAGCTTGTTGTGTTTTCGTTTGGAACTGCAACTGGTTCTTGCGTTTGAGTCTGGCTCAAAAGGCACGTGGACTATTCGATGATTTTTTCGTTGAAATATCCGGCTCGAAGGACCAAATGTTTAGGTATCCGGCTCGAAGGACCAAATGTTTAGGGTTTGTCGTCGGTAGAATTACTTCAGGAACAAAAAGCCTAATCGTGTTCGTGATGTTGAAATAAGACACAGGGTAAATATTTACAGCTGGTGTATTTCTTCGTGGACGTAAGATAGTTACTTACGTTGTTCGAGAACGTGTACGAGAACGAGAATAATATTAAATATAATACTTACGAGACTGAATAATTACTGTTATTGTTACGAGGTTCGAGATACTATTATTGCTTATAACTTAAAATTCGGGGGTATATAAACCCTAAAATATCCCAGGTAGTTGGGATTACCGATAGGGGGGATGAGCAGCGTTGTCACGTTGAAACACGGTGGACAAAATACGTTCAACAATTAGCATTTATGAGGCTTTAGTAAGGATGTAATATCCACATTCAATCCGCTGTGTTAAATAAATATTTAAGTCTTCGGGAGATAATTTTGCGATCTCAAAATGAGGATTTCTGAAGGAGCCTACAAAACCTATGATCCTTGTAAACATTCTGAATTTCACCAGAATATATTTTTGAGATTTCAACATTTTTAATGGAAAATTTTTAACTGGTTGTCTACCGGTCGTACCGACCTTCTCGAATTCTGCACGAAGATTCGTACAAATAATATACAGCGGATAATGAAAATTTCAATGCAGATACGTAGGCATATGAATATGTAATATAAAGAAGATAATAACAAGCAGATAATTAACGCATAACATCAACATCAATACAAAAATATTGAATGCATAGAATAATATTAATCGATTGAAATCAACCAATATTACACTTTGTTTGTTTAGCTTTGTCCTTATTACGATTCATCAGCACAGGATAGCTCTGAATGATGGAAGAGATTAGATACCGGAGGCGCATTCTCTAAATTCATACGAATAACCTTCTTCCGTAGCAACCTTTAACGAAGCAGTGACATGTTTACTATTTGTCACATTGACAGAAGCGTACTTGCAGTTCGCAAATTTTACGTCCTCGGTCCACGACGCGAAGCTCTCAGGGTAACGTCAGTTGAGACCGTAGTAAGTGATAAGCAAAGGTTTAACGCGTAACATCACCATTAAGACAACAATGATGAATGCAGAGGATAATATTAATCGATTGAAATCAATCAATATTAAACTTATACTTCGAGCTGATCTCGTCCTTGCCCCTGAGCGCTTCGCGTCGTGGAGTGAGGACGTAAAATTTGCCAACTGCAACTACTCTTCGGTCAATGCGACAAATGCTAAACATGTCGCTACTTCTTTCAAGGTTCATGCTACGGAAGAACGTTGTTCCTGGATGGCGTCTTCGGTATATTCATATACCTGAAAGAAGGTGCCATTTTGTTTTAAGTTCCAAGATATATTCTGTATCATCCAGTGCTATCCTGTGCTGATGAGTCTTAATAAAGACGAAAAGGCTCTGTTTGATACCACTTCCTTGCATTTTGCCGTGGGCGAGGACAAGAGTAGCTCCAAGTATGAGTTCAATAGTGGTTGATTTCAATCGATCAATATTATTCTCTGAAAAGGATAATAATAATCGACAAAAATTAGCAAACATCATACTCTTAATTTGGAGCTAGCCTCGTCAACGTTGAAGGAACCTACAAGGAGTTAAGAAATAAAAAATATAAAATAAAACACACTATTATTGTTTATTAAAATCTTTGGCTATCGATTTCGGAATTATTCCATCATCAGGCCAGCTGAAAGTATACAAATGTAGTACATGTATTTATTTAGGGGAGAGTATGCAACTTACTGTCTTGAATTAAAATGAACACAAACTGTTTAAAACATTAAAAGTGGTCCTCCTCTGTCAGAATTGTTCAAATTTAAAAAAAAATCTAGTCAACCTTTACTACTAATATATCTTTCTTGTGGGAATGTCAACTGAATATGGAACTATAGGATATGTTCGAAATGTGATATCTAATATGTTAATATATGTGGTCTATTGGTGGCGGAAATTTTTGAATTTTATATTTATTGTTGTTTTTTTAGGAATCTGTGAGTTTGAAAATGCTACTTCTGTCGAATTCTATATTATCATTAAGTAAAAATTGGTTGTCTCTATTTTTTAAAATTTCTAGTTGTTCGAGTAATATAATTTTATGGTAATTATTTTCTTTATGAAGCATTTTCAGATTATCTAATGAGATATGATGTCCGGTATCGTTTAAATGTGTGCCTAAAGTGGAATGGGGTTGATTTCTTTTGTGTTCTTTGAATCTTTTTTCTACATTACGAGTTGTCATTTCTATGTAAAATGAAGGGCAGTTTGTGCATGTTATTTCATAGACTCCGCTGGATTGTTCAAATTTAGATTTCATTTTATTATTGATCAGTATATCCACTATTGTTCTGTGTCGTTTATTTGTTAGTGTATAATTGTATTTCTCTGAAGTATGTTTTAGTTTTTCATGTAGTTCTTTGTAATATGGTGTTGATATGAAATATTTCCTGATGGGTGTGTGGGGGTAGATCTTATCTAGAATTATTTTTCTTTTCGTTGATTTTAGAATTTCGTCTATATATGATTCAGAATATTCATTTTCCCTGCCTACTTGGTATATTATATCTAGTTCTTTCCTATAATTTTCTGGTGTTAAAGGGGTGTTAAAAAGTCTATGAAATAAAAATCTAAATGCGGCTCTCTTCATTGTGGGTGCGTGGTATGAGCTAAAGGGAATAATGGTGTTAGTTTGTGTTGGCTTCCTGTAGATTTCGAAAAGAAAAACATTATCATCTTTTAGTGTTATGCTCAGATCTAAGAAATTCAGTGAATTTGCCATAGCGTGTTCTATGGTGAATTTAATTTTATGTCTGGAGTTGATTTCTTGGTAGAATTCTTCAAGATCTGTATTTGTTCCTGACCATATGTCAAAAGATGTCGTCTATGTATCTTTTCCAGATTACTATGTTTTCGCTATGTGGTAGGAGCATTATTTGTTTTTCTACGTGATTTACATAAATATCCGCTATAAGTCCGCTAGATGGTAGGCCCATGGGTAATCCGTCTTTCATAATAAAGCCAAATATTGCCACCCTAAGGAATTTTAATTTTTTGTTTCAATATTTTCAGCTAGATCAACCTGTAACTTATGGAAATCATTCTACTACATGTTTTCTAGCCAGAAAGGCATATCAAATTTTTTTATTATCATAATTATTGTTTTTAAGAGACATTTTCAAAAACATTGTAAAATGGCAATATTTGGAACATGCGCCCCAATTATTGCCATGTAGGGGCAATAATGGGGACATGGATATGAACACTGTAATAAGCATATGATAAATAAAAAAATCATAATTTCATAACAAAACTTTAATTTCATTTATATTCTCATGATATTTTGCATAATAAAATAGATTCTTCAAAAAACCAACAATATAAGAAGGTAAATTCTTAACAAAAAAATTAACATTTCGGGCAAATAAATACCTCTTTGTCGGCCTTGGTGAGGCCGACACATTCTTCATGAACATATACCTTGCAAATGGAGCACATCCTCATGTCCACCTGCCTTTCCATACTGCATAGGAAGCAGAACCAAGACTCGGTCAGAAGTGACGAGTTCCTCGTCTCAGATTTTTCTTGAAGTACTTTTTTCGGAGCAGATTTAGCTTCCGCTGCTTTTTTAGGGCAGATTTTGTTTGTGAGCCTTTCTTGGGAACAGTTTCGCTTGTGTAATTTCTTTTTTGGAAGCAAATAAATCTCTGGTTACTTCCTGGGCCCTTGAATTAATAGCAGGCTTTCTTTTTGCTTGTGCAACCTTTATTTCAGGAGTTACCAAGAGACCCATGCCTGTGAACGAAGTGTCAAAAGCATCACAAGGAGCTTTTTTCTCCGGAATTTTTTTCATGGAGGCAGAAATGTATTTTACCAGCGGTTCGTTCTCACTCTCCGTATAAGTGTCTTCATGGAGGGAACTTTCCGATTCTGATGAGTCATTTTCCAAATAAACCATTTTGGTTTTTGAAGAATTTACTCCGCTTGGTCCGGGAATGGGACTTGTTTCTTCGTTTATTCTTGATTCATTTTTATTTTCATCTATTTTTGTCACGATGCTGGGTGCAAAAGCTGATTCCTGTGCTTCTAAATCCAGAAATGATATTGGATGGCGACATTGCTTTCAACCACACAGTTGTGCAAACCTTGTTTTAGTTAAAGCTTTTCCAGGTTGTGTTACTAAAAAGTTCAATACTTCTTGGTCCCAAAATGCTTCGAAGCTCCGAAAAACAGCCTTATCCATGGGTTGGAGCTCATGAGTTGTGTTACTCGGCAAGCAGAATAAAGCTATTTCATGCCTTTATGCGGCTTCAACAATAGATACATCGAGGTGTGACTTGGCCCCATCAAAAATGAGGAGTGTTGGTCCAGGGTTTTTAAATATGGCGAAATGATCAAGCCAGGATATGAAAGCTTCGTTGGTCATGCTTCCTTTCGCTGTCATGGTAATCTTGGACCCAGGAGGTAAATGATCACCCCATTCAGGCTTACAACGTTGTCCTCTGAAAAGGATCATTGGCGGAATTGCTTGTCCTAATGCATTGCCACATGCAACTATGGTGACATTTTCACCATGTTCGGGTGCCACCAAGTGAACACGCTTTGCTCCCTTTTTCGCCGGCCAGTTTTGATGTGAAAAAAATGGGTTAGGAATATTGCGTTCCCTAGCGTACGAAAATACACTTCTTCTTACTATGTTAGGCGTAACTGGCAGACCAACTTTTTCTTTTTTGGCATCTGTGAAAAATATATTTATTAGAGCTACAGCGTCGAAGAGCAATAATGCATTAGAACTGTTGGAAAAATGTGCAGGTGCCTAATATTGCCATCATTAAGTTACTGCAATCTATTTGCTTCTTTGGATGAAAATAATAATTATTGGTCACGTATTGATTAATTATCATGAATTTATCAACATGAGCCAAAAAATATTTTATGTCTCAAATATTGCCATGGCAATATTTGGTCCATTCATGGATGGCAATACTAGGCACCCGTGAATCTTCTGAAGAACTGCCGATTTCAAGAAACACCTTTATATTAAACATAAAAACCCTACAAAAACAGAACATGTGCTTCTGGACTTACCTTATGTAACTTTTAGCACTCTTAATCTCCACTGGCAAGCTGATGCGGACACGAAAACACGTGAAAATTTTTATTACGAGGTTAAGAACAAACAGCCGTTCTCAATCAGACGCTGTGGGGAGACTGCGCCCTCTTCTATTGCGTTGGATTGGTTGAACTCAACACGTTGAATGATTTAGTACAGATACAGGCCGCCAGAGTACCGATGTCAGGATTTTGAATCGGGTGGCAGTATTAGGAACATGGCAATATTTGGCTTAGGCACCTTATATATTTTCTCAAATATGAAAAAGTTTTGTTCGGTAATTAGTTGACCAAGTTTTGTTATATTTTCTATATCCCAGTTTCCAAATTTAAACTGTCATTGTTGTTCCGATGTGTTATTAATTGTTCTCTAAGTAAATTGATGGATTCATTAATGGGGATATTGGTATAGAGGTTGACTATATCGAAGGATAAAATCATGTATGTTTTATCGGATTTTAATTCGAGGGATTGTATTTCTTTTATCAATTCCAGAGAATTTTTTATAGAATTATCTGATCTGTATTCCAGTTTTTTACTCAAGAAGTTGTTAATAAATTTTGAGATTTTGTGACATGGGGACGATATTGCCGATGTTATTGGTCTTATGCTCTTGTCTGGTTTGTAAAGTTTAATTGTGCTGTACATTTTTGGTAGTTGTGGGTTCTTTTCTTTTAATGTATGAATTGTTTCGTTGAATTTTTCAATGTTGGAAGAGTTGTTTTTAATGTATTGTTAACTTTGGTGGAATATTTTTGTAAGGGGTTATTCTTACATTGTATTATATTAATTTCGTTGTAAAAGTTGAGTGTTTTCTCGATGTACATATTCTTTTCTAACAATACTAGTCCTGCGTTTCTGTCAGCTTTGGTTAAAATAAGGTTGTTGTCATTTATTTTCTCTCGTATTGTTTTTATAGTTGTTGTTAGTTGTTTATTGTTAATACAATACCTTTTCATTTTTATAAAATATAGGTCTTCTGTCAAATTTGTATGTATGTATGTGTAATTTTTTGTAGTCTGGGTTTTTCTTATTCGAACTTCAAGGTCAACTGCAGTCTTGTGAACATCCATTTTTTAGGAACTGGTGCGAATTTGTGTCCCAGGTTCATCACTCTCATTTCTTCTTCGTTCGGTGTTATTTTTGAGAGGTTCGTGAATTTGGTGTAAAATTCATGGGGGTTGTTGTATCCGAATTTACTTGGTGGTTTCCTAATTGTCTCTGCCTGGGTGTGTTCTTTTCTTTTTCTTCGATTAGTTTTCTGAGTTTGGTTCTTCTCCTTCTATCTGCTTCCCAGTTTGAATAGAATACATCTTCTTCTATTTTATCGATTAATAACTGGTATTCTATGGTATGTAAACATTTTTGTAGGTAATGGTGAAAGAATTTGAGTTTACTGTCGACGATTCCTGATTGTTTATATTGTCTTCTTATTTCTTTCCTAAGTAGCGTTGACTGTATTTGGTTCTTGTTGTAATTTGATGGTATTTTGAAGTTCAGAAATTTCGGTGTGACATTATTCTTTTTGCATTGTTGGAGAAATTGTATGTGGTTGTTGATGCGATGTCTTTTGTTCATGGTATATTTCAGGTGTTGGAAGACTTTGGATAGCTCCAATTTTTCAATTGTCAAATGAATTCTTCCATAGTATGTTCTTCCGAGATTAAGAAATAAAAATAAAAAATATAAAATAAAACAACTACAACTACAAGGAGTTAATTATACGTCGTCGACAGTAGGTTGAATAAATGCAGACAGCAGTCTACCATTCGTTCGAGTACGTTCATAGGAAAAATCGTTTAGATACTACATTCAAAGAGGTTATTCGTATATAAGAACATAAGGTGTCATTCTTTCACCAGAGGCTAAACGTCAGATAGTGAAATGTTTTCCTAGAGTGCCTCATATCATTCAAAGCTATTGCCCTATTGATGAGTCTGAATAGGACAAAAGAGCTGTATGTGTATGTTCTTGATAATATTACATCCTTGTATTATTGATTTTTGTTTAAAAAAGTATTTTGCTCACTTTTAATCCATCGCTATTGTAAAATAACACAGAGTCTCTAGGTTAAAATTTATGAAGCCATGTTGTTTGTGAAGTCACCGCTAATTCTCCAAAATTTGACAAGGTCATATGAGGTATTTCCTAGAAAACCCCAGTTATGACGGCAGGTACTTCTGAGTGATTAGTTATAAAATTAATCGATATTTCCAGAATTCTTATCGATATTCTTATCTCAACTCATCATGAAGAGGCGCTCTTATTTTTTCATTTATTTATGCGCTTTATGGGGCTCTCGAAAAAAATCTAATAATAATAATATTAATAATTTATTCGTGTTATGAATACACTTAATTTTACACATCGTCAAAAATCAGAATTAAATTCGCAGATACTCCTCAGTGCTATACACCGCGGCATCCACTTGTTGTTTCCTGACTGTCCTCCTAAATTTGTGAAGCGGTAATCGTCTGATTCCCATTGGAAGCCTATTGAACAGTTTAATGGCTATGTATTCCTGTCTTTTTTGGCTTTTTGTAAGTCTGCAATGGGCAGCCACCAAGTCACTTCTACCCCTTGTAAGGTGATCATGAATGTCTCCGTGACAGATAAAATTCTTTTCATTCTTCTTAACATGAATCAGGCTGTTTAGTATGAAAACCGAGGGAAATGTAAGTACCTCAAGTCTACGAAAACTCTCTCGACAGTCATCACGGTAACCCAGTCCTGCAATTATCCTGATTGCTTTGCGTTGTAGGGCAAATACTCTATTTGATGTTGCTGCTTCACCCCATGCCATAATCCCATATGACATTACAGAATGAAACAGCATGATATGCAGTCAGTAAAATCTTGATTGAGACACACTGTGAGAGACCTCTCAAGAGAAACACTGTACTTCTCAGCTTGCCACACACCTCCTCAATGTGGTAATCCCATCTCAGCTTTTGATCCAGCTGAACCCCAAGAAATCTCACTGAGTCTGGATTCGGTCTTCCATTCAGACTCTCAACGTAAACGAAATCGCCTGCGTTTTGTTGGCATTAAGAAGAAGTTTATTAGCATTGAACCAATCGCGTGCCCAGAATCTGAATGTGAATAATGGAATATACCCTCAAGTGTCCGAATTTTATACGGCCCGAAGGTTTTCATCAATCAGAATGTTTGAGGACATAATACCAAAGGGAAATATTCGTAATAGATATTCCAAATAGCTTCCGCGAAGAACGTTTCAGAGTTAATATCTTTCAAACTGACTAGAACAGATATCTTAACCTATACTGCGTTAGAGTTCACGAAGCATTTTTGACGTATTATTGAAACTCAAATTCATTAATAAAACAAATTGAGCCCATTGTGATCACTAACATGATATTGAAAAATGTGAAATAGGAATGGAACGGATGGAATTTGAATAAGACAACAGATAATTCGGTTACATTGGATATAATGCTATCCCATTACATTTATACTACATCGTAAACTGAGTTACACAGACATGTTAGAGTTCATGGCGTTCTTTGGATCAACTTTCAATATTAATTCATTCCAGAAGCTTTTTTTGCTTTTCAAGAGTATCAGGGTTCATCACTTCTTGATCTGATTTTTCATTGAAAAGTTTATGAAATCAAAAATATCTCTGAATTTGAGATTGGTCGAGTAGATTAAGTTTATTCACTATGACGAGTTTATTATTGCGAATATGTTTTGGCTATATTTTTGTGCTTGTTTCTAGAGAGAAAGCGAACCATAATTGTCGGTAAGTTTGGAATTTGTGGAACGCAACTTTCAAACGAAGTGACAGAGAAAGAGATTTGAGTAAAAAGTACAGAAATCCTTCGAAAGAGACGAGAAGTTCAGAATCTTAAAGAAAAAGTGAATGTATAACCGAATACTTCGATTGGTATTTGAATAAACTGTAAATAGTGCATAGAGTTTGAAAAAGATACACTTTCAATAATACCTGTTTACTATCATTCAATTATAAAAATCCTACGAATTAGGGGTGCCGCCAGGATAGGCTCAATTCAAGGATTGTCAAGTGGTAGTGAAAAAGTTTGGACATTGAGAGTAGTAAGTGCTTGATTGAAAATCATTTTCATTTTGCACAAGACATACATGTGACATTGTATGAGTTTCCATGTTTCTATATTCCAGTGGAGTTATGACATTACTCGTTTTTTCTGAATACTTTATGTTCAGTTGCTCAAAACAATTGCACATTAAATTGGCATGAATTGAATAATAAATGGGCCATTAATGTTCAATTTTGTACACATTAAAATCACCTTTTATTTTACAGTCGACAGAAATACTATATTGTATCGCTTGAAACTGAAACATGGGCTCACGATGCTTCAGGTCCCAAAATGAACATCAATAAAACCAAGACAATGTCTCCTCCACCTGCACGAGAGCAACTACCTATCAGAATTCCAGGCGAAGCCTTAGAAACTGTAGAGCTTTTCAATTATATTGGTAGTATCGTTAACAGCAGCGGTAATATAAACGAGGAGATCCAACATAGTTCTAAAATGCTTCTTTATCCTTTTGGAAACTCAGATCTAAGGTATTCGATAACCATGACCTATCTACAGGGTCTCTATAAATGATAATAACAGCGCAGTTGGCGTTGAACTATTATGGATATTAATATTCTGATGTAAACTTCAATTTGAACAAACGATACTGTGAGATTATGCTGGTCATTGGGGAAGAAATCGAATAATGTGAGTCGAATTATAAATTTCTAAACTTTGCATAAGAAACCAAATAATAAAAAATTTCCAGAGCAACCTACGATGTAACAATCATTTATAAAGACCCTGTATTTACACCAAAGTTGTGGTGTACAGAGCAATTGTAATTCCATCTTCAACCTACAGCTGTGAGACTTGGGTTCTTTACAGACGACATGTTAGGGCTCTGTATCGCCTCCAACAAACACAGTTACGACAAATCATGTATGTTAAATGGTTTCATAAGATATCCAACGATGAGATCCTTCAAAGAGCCAAGTGTAATAATAGCATATCCGTAATAATCGGTAAGTCCCGCCTTAGATGGGCAGGTCACGTTGCTCGAATGACCGAAAATCACTTAAGTGACCTACAGACGATCAGAGTTGAAGACTATATTGTCAACTAGGTTGTAAACCAAATGAAAGTGAAAATAGTAGTTGTCAACCAAGTTGAAAACATCATTTTAGCGGAGGTTTCCGTCGGATAGTCGGCTGATTCGGAGAAAATTCCGAAACATGGAGAAAAATCTTTCATTACATGTTATTATAAACGATATATGCGACGATGAGGTGCAGCACACTCCTTAGAATAAAAAAATTTTCCATTCCGGTTCAATGAGAGAACCTGGTCACAAACAATATGGTTCTTCTCCCTGATGACGAATCCGTGGTCAAATTCAATTCGGCTTGTAGGGCCGTAAACACGATAACTTTCGAAGGGACTGTCCTTTATACTTGAGATTTTCAGGGTGAGTTCGGTTCCCAAATGCAACAATTAAGTTCGTTAATCAGCCAAATCATACAAGGTGTTCTAAATGATAAATATGAATAATTTCCATAATATAAGTCTTTTCGCATTCAGTTAGTTAGCATGAATCTTGAGTACCATACAAAATTTTGAGGTGAAAGCATTATTGCTCCACCAATGAATTTTCGCTCAGAGCATCTGCTCAGGGTTTTATTTTTTAATCTCGGATTTCACTTTACATAATTCCGTTAAATCTTTCAAACAATCAAAGAAATCTACCCAAACTTGAATGTTTTGAATAATGCTCATATTGTCTAGTTAAATATTACTGCCTTTCTTTGAATATTTACGACAAATATTGAATACGCTATGCGATGTTCACTCTACAAGGTAGAATTCCAACTGGTGTTGTCAACCTAGTTGATGACTACCACACAGACTCCAACCACGATACACTTACACCGGTATGCCGACGCGCATCGAGATGTGACGTCACTGCGGAGCATTTCCATTGCATTTGCGGGATGGAAGTGTTAGAGACTCCAGAGAATGATTGGAATAATGCAATTAATCGCAATTTTCATTGAAAATGCAATTAACTAACAATTTTAAATGAAATTTATCCGATGTCTTTGTTTGTTGATTCTAAAATATATCAATGAAATTGTATAGTATGGATGTAAGTGAAAAGCATTTATTTGTTAATACAGAATGAATTATTGAAGGTTCATTGAAAAACTTCGAATAAATGAAAATATTTTTATCATTTTTAGGGAGATTTCAATGAATTTCACTTATAATTCGTGAATTTGAAAAGTTTTTTGTCCACTTTTTTCTTCATATTCTGAAAACTGATCTTCCTATTTAGATCCTTGTCTTAAGTTGGTACGATTGAGCTAAAGCAAAGAATAACATCGAATGGAATCTGAATGTCATTTTTCAGTTTTGCAACCGCGTTATCTTCTAACACTTTGAAAATATTTTTTCCTCAGATAATACCTTGTTTCGGTTCCCTTTTAACTCCTCTGTAATTTAATGTTTCCGTATCAGTCTCAATCTTATTGATTGGGTTAATAATGCTAATTGAGTAGAAAATGTTTATCTGTTTGTTTATACAGGGTGTTTCATCATAAACTGGAAAGTCAATTTTACAACCGTAAAAAAAATTTGGAGACCTGCAATGGCAGGTCTTCCGCCATTTTGTTAAATTTTTTTCGGAGTTACTGAGATAAGGAAAAAACCTTTACTTCAAGTGTTGTACATAACTGACCACACTCATAAGAATCTTGCTCAAAAATGACGTTTGATACCCTGTATCTCGCTTATGCTTCGAAAACGGGATATATTGTATAAGCCAAATATGGTTCTAGCGATGTCCTTTACACGAAAATATTTGTTTGTCCAGTTTATGATGAAACACCCTGTATATTCGGCAACCGAATAAAGCTTTATATTGTACAACATGCGCAGAATGACATTAGTTTCCTAGGAAAATGAGTAACGAGTAGAAAATGGTCATTTCCTTCGAGAACTATACTTATTTTAACGGCCGGGTACAATACAAACTTCTTCAATCATCGAAGGTAATTGATTCTATGTTTTTTACGAGACAACCAAATTCAAATTCGCACAATCTTAGACCATGACTCCTTTCAGCCCATTTTCTTCTTTGCCCGAGTCTTTGCCTCATAATTTGATCATAATTATCCTTCGTTAACTCTTCTGCTAGAACTAATTTCGTTTCCTTTAGCAATCTCTTGTTGAAAAGAATTCAGTTCAGGTATTCAGGAATTGAAATGAATCATTATAGGTCTTCCCAATTTTCCACTTCGGTTTCACCCTATAAAATATTTTTTGCACCTTTTTCAGTTTTTTTTTTCAGAAAATTAATGTAGGATTTCCGTTCCTCGCATGTTTCGATCTACTACCATTTGGTTGATGAGTTCCAATACGTGTTCGTTATCAGGGCCAGTATTCTCGAAAAGTGATATTTTCATATCATCGATTTTAATAGTTTCAAAAAATGAACTAGGTACTGGTTTCTTGTAATGTATTCGATGGAATACATGAAAACATCTGGCAATGCTGCCAAAATTCAAGAATGATCCATTAGTGATTGTTTTAGGTTCGCCAATCAAGTTTAAGTAATATATAGATTTGTTTCAATACCATACCTGAAAAAGTGATTCCACAAAAAGGAATACTGAAAGCCACTAGTTTTTTGATCCAGTACATTAAGCGAAACAATAACCTGTTGAGTAAATTTGAAATTGTATTGTAGGGAAAATCGAGCGACTCTGAATAGTAGGCTAAGGTTCATTTAATTAGGGAGAAATGTTTCGGTGAAAGGTGAAATTGTAGACAGGGCGAAATTTAGGATTTGAATTCAAGCGTGCCAAAGTTTTCGGCCATTGTCACACATGTTAGACCCTCATTAATAGCGCTCTATCCCCAGCTAAAAACAATATGCGATTTGAGTAAAGATTTCGATAGCTTTAACCACCGAATGCTTCTGAAAAAACTCAAGTACTATGCCATAAGGGGAATATTATTATATAATTGCAAGCCTTCTGGAGAACAGATTCAAATGGGTTCACATTGGCACGGAACCATTAGATTGTGGATTGTGGAGTACCGCAGGGGTCGGTCATAGTCGTTGCTTTTTCTGATCTATGTGGACGGCGTAGTGATCATTATGGACAATACAAGCTTTCTAGAGGTTGTACCAAGTGGAGAAGAACTAGAGAGCGCCAGAATAAAATATCAAGTCTATTTTTGAATACATTCACTGATCTCGCACTGACCACCTCATCGTCCAAAGCATTCCAGAGTTCAAATATTCGATTCGAAAGAAAATGTATTTTCTGTCTCGTTCTGAAAGATTCCCTCCCCAGTTTGAGTTGGTGCCCATGGAATCTATCATATATGTTCAGTGTAAACAAGAGTCTGAGGTTAGTATAAGTATGTTTAAGAATGCTGTACGATAGGATAAGATCTCCTCGTAGTCTTCGTTGCTGGAATTTTGACAGTGAGCCGACTGAAGTATCTGGGCGTATGAGGGTCGTCTCATGGGAAAGGTCATACGAGTCGCCCTACGTTGGACATTCTCCAGTAAGTTTTGCTTCAGTGGTTTTTGTCCACATTTATTGGGATGAGCCAATCACCGCACCACTTAGACACATTGCGCAGGTCTTCTTGCAGAGAGGTATGATTTGTTAGCGAGTGTCCATAAATGTGTTTTGTTTGTACTGAGCCAAATCACTAACGTAGACCAAAAAGAACAGTGGACCCAAGACGGATCTCTGATCTCTGAGTTACACCATTAGTAACTGCTCTATCGTATGGAAACGACTGAACTACTTTCACTTTGACTTCTATTTGTCTATAGAAAACTTCAGTTTTTGTCCACATTTATTGGGATGAGCCAATCACCGCACCACTTAGACACATTGCGCTGGTCTTCTTGCAGAGAGGTATGATTTGTTAGCGAGTGTCCATAAATGTGTTTTGTTTGTACTGAGCCAAATCACTAACGTAGACCAAAAAGAACAGTGGACCTAAGACGGATCTCTGATCTCTGAGTTACACCATTAGTAACTGCTCTATCGTATGGAAACGACTGAACTACTTTCACTTTGACTTCTATTTGTCTATAGAAAACTTCAGTTTTTCCCGGATTCCGAAAATCTCCAGCACATTAATCTTCAGGTTGGAACTTAATCGAAGGTTTTTCAAAATCATGGTACAGTATATCAGTTGGAATATTCTTATCTTTAGCCTCGGTCCAGTGGTTTAAACAAGAAAGCAGATTCTTTGTAGTAGACTTTCCCTTCACAAAGCCATGTTGTTGAGATGGTATCACACGGTTAGTGGTAAGAAAAGCGGTCATTTTGTCAGCAATTATTACCCTCCATGATTTTGGTTGGTACCGAGAGGAGACTGATTGAACGGCAGTTGGACGCGCATTGTTTGTCGCCTTTCTTGAAAATAGCTGTCACCGATGCTGTTTTCCATGCGAGGGGTAATCGAGAATTATTGAAAGATGCAGACATAATCAGCGATAGAGGAAAGCACAAACTCCCAGCATTACTTTTCAAGAAGGATGAGCTCAATTCAAACCAGGCACAGAATCAACCTTCAGAATTCCTATGTGCTTCATTACTTTTTGGAGAGTAAATAAAACATTATCCATGAAATCTTGTTGAAAAAGCATCCACTAATACTTCGGCAGTCTGATATTCAGGAGAACACAAGTTACCATCGTTATTTCGCAAAACTGGAGTACTTACTTTGGTACTGAGATTCGACCTGATATATTTGTACAGTTTTTCAGGATTGTGTGAACTAGCAATGAGCTCTTCGTTTTCACGTCTCGATCTTCGGATTGAGTCAGAGGGAAACTTGGAGAAATGACGATGAGTTCGATAGTCGTCCATACATTTAGATTTTTTATATCTACGCCAAAGTTGTTTTTGTGTACAATTAACGACATTAAGTCTGCGTTCATCCATGGTTTTAGCGGATATATACGGTAGAATTTATGGTGAGAGTGTCTAGAAATGGAGTCATTTAGTGTATCATAGAATTTCTGTCATAACTCTTTGGGTCATCTGCCAGTTTATTTCTTAAAGTTCAGCCGATACTGAAACAAAATCAGTGACAGTACAGACGTCTATTACAGGTTTGTTTTGTATTGAGCTGTATAGAAGCAGCAATGACCACGTGATCCGATATACCGATCAGGGAAAATATTTCCGGATCAGAAATGAGGTCCTCGTCGTTAGTGAACACGAGGTCAAAGATAGATGTTGGGTTGTGATGCCATTATCTGGTTGGTTCTTTTATTAACTGATACAGATTTGAATCTGCAACGAATTGCATGAGGCAGCTCGAGTAATTACGAGTATCAGGAATACGAGCGATCGGCCGACTGATTTCAGTAAAATTACTCAAAGTGTACAGATAGTCAAAATTTTAGATGAGTTGACTGTTTTTTCCAAATCTGCATCAAGGGGGTAAAAGCAAGTTGAGTTTATGCAGAGATCGTTGATTTGTAGCTTGAGATGGATTGCTTCTATGCCAGGAAGCTCAATGTTTGAGCTTTGACAAAATAATTCTTGTAATTTTATCGCATATATGCAAATGCAAATTTATTGACTTTAACTATACTAATTTTATGTAGTGGTTTTGGAAGAAGTTTTTTTTTCTGACACGTCATGTAAACTTTTAAAGACAAATTTTGCAAATGAAATATATTTTTTCTGTTCAAATGAATGAATCAAAATATGAAATCATAAGTGTGACCTATGTCACTTGAATGTCACACTGAACCTCATGAGCCGGCAGTTCGTTTCAACTTTTGTGAGAAAATGAATCCTACGACTGAAATAATTGCACTTCAATCAACATCAACAGCACCTATTCGTCACCCGTTTTAATATTTTGTCAGGTTGATAATGTAAACAAACACGCCAAACACGCACACGTTCCTGCAAAAGGAGCGATACAAAGCTCTCGCTGTAATAACTTGCGTTGAAAATGTGAAAATGTTTGCCGAAGTTCGCTTGTAGAGAATACCAAACCGTTGGAAAGCATACATGAATTGAAAGATCGTTTGTCCGGAATACGGGCCCGGGTAAAAATTCTATAATACATTGTTTGATCTCCCTCTTTTGATTCTTGGTCGGTGACATAATTTCAGGATTTATTTATTTTGAGCACGAATTTTCACATTTATTTTATCACTCTTCTTTTAGTATCCGATACACCTAAATAGACAATTAATGTTCGATTCGAGATAATTTTCAAAATATTCCTGAGCTATAAAAATTTTTGAGGAATGATTTTACCTCTAGTGAAATCACTAGTGAAAATATTTCAGTCACACAAACATTATACAGCCAATTTTGTTTAGGAATCCAGTAGCTCAATCAAAATTTTCTGGAAGTTTTCTTCCTGATTTATTACATAAACTTTTGTTTTTTATTGTAGAAAAAATAATTTATTTTTCACTTAAACATATTCACCGTTTTTTTCTATTTTCAAAAAAATATAACATGTCATATATATATTCCTCTAAGATCAGTGAAGACGCTTGAAGGGAGTAGGGGTGGCCCAGAATTTTCAGTAGGGTGAGTATTGAAAAAAATGGTACATTTTGAAGAGCGTAGGCCATACAATTTTTGCGGGGCCTGAGCACAAAAAGGAACGGAGTTGATGACCAAAGTGGAAATTGTCCAAATGTCAATTTTGGCTTATAACTAGAAAATAAAAGACGATAGCAATACGGTTGACGGAAAACAAATTTCTCGAATAAAGATGGCCGTAATGTGCCATTCATTCTTTTTTATCTCATAAGGAGTTGTAGTTCCGGGAACACCAATTCTGGTCACCCTGTGCAGTGCTGGCAACCAAGAAATGAACGACTATACAGGGAATATTTGGCATATTTCAGTAGATTAAATCAAGATTTGACACAGAATAGTTCTATTCGGGGGATTTTGATTGCTAGTTGATCAATATGTAAAGCACCAGTATTATTATGTTATGTCCGACTATTATGTTTCGTTGTCCGACATGTATCATGGAAAGACATAAGGACGTCATAATAATATATCGACATTTTCAGATTGATTTTGTTTCGCAAGTCTACGACAATAGTGAAGCATATAAATACTTAAATTTCTACAATTTTCATGAACTCGCAAAACTTATCATGGATATTTTTTTAATATTTCTGTCAAATTATACGGAAGTGATTTCAGCAACCCTTGCTTCATTTCATATTAAAACCTTTTTTCAAGATGAACTGTCATGGCAAATAAAATAATTACTCAAAAACCTTGTTTTATTTGAAAATGATAATAATAATAGAAATTTTTTGTAGTTTTTGTTATGAATTAAGTTGATAACATTTAATATCTGAAACGTGATACGATTTGAAATAAATGCTGAAAATAACCACCAACAGCCAAAATACATGAACGAAATCTACTTGTCGGGGATTAGGGTACGAGTTCAAAGATATTAGAGTTATTTCTTGGTATAACAACCTTTTAAGGGTGATCTGTCAAAGTGGAGCAAGCATAGGAAATTTTGTTATAGGAAAAACCCATCTTAATTGTATACAAGCAATGACATCCTGAATCTTGCAGCATGATTTTGAAAAGATCCTGAATTCAGAACGGTGAGCACTCCATACGCAGAATGATTTTCGTTAAAAAGTTTCACAGAATAAAACTCTCGTATGTAGTTAGTTATAGTGACGTTATGTTGAAAATTTCAGCTCCGAAGGTTTTCGTATCAGAAAATTTGTCGTACTCGTCGCAAGGAAAAACACGATGATTTACATTTATACGTGTCCAGAAAATTTCAGTTCGTCGTGCTTTGGATTTCCTTGAGCTACTTTAAGAGTCGATTTTACTCCGATGCGTAGATTGTACTTAAACTCTGCTGATTACAAGGTTTCTTTTCGTTACTATAATATTTTCCGGTATTGGATTCTCATTATTAGGTACAAAATATTCAGATATTAAGTGTAGTAGTAGGTAATAAAACATTTATTGTATAATTTAATTTTTGATTGGTTCCTTCTAAGAGTCCGTAGAGCGATGAAGACTGAATTGATGAAGAGTTATTATCACCTTGCGGCTATGCAAATCGGGTTAGGTAACTATCCAATTTCACGAAGGTTTATTCCGAATGAATTCTAGTATTATTGTGAGAAGAAATATCAAAGGTATGTCATTCAGAAAATGCGTAGCAAGAATTCGCAGAAAATTGTATAGTTAATAAGGACTTTGACGAATATTTCACCTAAATCGTAATAGCGAATAATGCAAATGATTGAATTACACGAGAATAATTTATTCAGGACCTCCACAGAATAATTCTGAATGGTATTGCTTTGTCTTCAGATTTATGAAGCCACGGAACCTTTTTCACAAAGTTCATACGAAGAGAGCGGAATTCAAAGGTAATGAAAATTTTGAACTATCTAGAAAATAATTAGTATATATGGGAGGATACATTCAGTCCATTCAGATGATGAATAGACAATGAACTATTTCGGCAAATATGTTCATATAAAGCCATGTTCTGATTTAGTTTAATGAAACCAATTAATGTTCAGCAATTGATAAGAGGTACCAATCAAGAAAGTTTAATGAATTCTAAATTCCCATTCCAGTCAGGCATATTTGGTAGATTCTTTCTAATTACTCACATCTGTTTTCTGTCCTTCTTGAATGTTTATATTCGAAATATCATTAATCGTTAAATTTTTTTCAAACATGTCATAAATGATGTATTTATAAAATATTATTGTTAGAAGAGATTTTCAGCTGATCCAAAAAGGAAGTGATATTTCATTGATCATACAGAAATTATATAAGAAGAAAATAGTATTCTCTTCGTTGTAACGTTGTTATTTTGAATTTATCAAAAAGTGTGGTTTTGCCAAATTTACTGAATCTTTTTCGAGGGTTATTAGTTAGATTAACTTCGTTTACCTAACTTTTCGAATTGTTTTCCATCAGAAAACGGTTTGTTTATTATTTAAATTGTGAGGTTAGTGGTTGTTGTCATTTTGTAGTTGTCATTTTGTAGTTCAAAAGCAGTGGTTGGAATTATTTGGCCTCGGTAAAGTACTTCGGAAAATCGTGGAAGAATTATAGAGGTGGATTTACAGAGGCCCTTCTCTGGTGTAGGCTGCGTAGATTGTCAGTACCGTGATGATTCCTTTGTATTATTTTGGTTTTGATGTGTTTTCTTCTTTTTCGCTATGACAACTGATAGGCTCTGTGAACTTTGAGTATCCGGAAAATTTCTATGCGACTGTCAGGCCGGCATTTTGTTGTGCGGAGGTCGTGTGGAGGGTTTAGACATTTTCGTAGAGAATTTTTAATCTAGATTCATCCTCGTTGTGAGGGATTATATCTTCGAGTGTCATTGTTCCCTGAGAAGTATTTTGGAATATTTTGGGAAATACAGACTTTTCCACATGGAGTCCGTACGGAATCTATCTTGCAACTCTAGGTTGTTGTACAGCGAATATTATATTTGAAGAAAATATTCGACTGAATTGGAGGTTGAACCTATTTCCCTCGAACAACGGAGGGTCCACGTGCCTGGCATGTCTACTTGCCTGAATTATCTATGTACCTGTCAGTTAGAGGCACCCACGAACCTTTCAGTGAGGGGTATCAATTGGCATCCACTTGCCTGTTATCTTGGAGGTATCTATGTACCTGGCGTTATGGGTTGGAGCTATCTACGTTCTGGAGTAGTTTGTGAAGGTAACCAGTGTGTAGCACTGGCTTTAACGTTGTAAATTATTGGTCTTTTATTTTGATAATTTGTGATATTATTCTGTAAGGTAATTTTATATATCATTGTGAGCAATTATAGTGAGGTGCACTTCATAAATTGCGTTGGGTACCACCCAAAGGTGCTCGTGTATCCCTTCAGGATTTTATTATAGGATAATTGATCGGTATTCCCTTCAGGAACCATTGTTTAATTTGAAGTAGTTATTGACAATCTGGACCAGAACGTTGAGTTGAATGTAAGCTGATTAGGCGGTTTTATTTTGTTAGCTTAGATGATTCGTTCTCATTTAATTTAGTGTATTAGTAAGTTTTCCTTCTGACTACCCCTTGGGGGAAAATCTTTATCCGTATTGTATCAACCACTGCACATATATTTTCGTTTTGGTAATAAATTATTGTGACTTGAATTTTGAGGGATTTTTGTTAACTGTTACTCTGGTAGAGGAGTAAGCAGTAAGTAGGCAGGCATTACTCTACCTGGCGCCCATAACATTCCATACATATATAACTCACTCCCTTCTTCACTGAGTAGCCGCGAGCCTTTCATTGCATTGAGACCGGCTTTCCCCAAAGTCTACGTTTCATCGTCTTATTTAGTTAATAGTCGAAAAAAGAATTAGGGGTCAAAAGACTGAGAAAATAATTAATGATCATATGTTTTGCCCATCAATGTTTTCATATAAAGAAGGTACTGAAATCGCGAAAAGTAATATAGGCACCTATTTTCAAAACATTATGATCACTACTAATTCAATGTTGAACCGAAAACCTTTTCATTCATTCATTCATGGAAATAGCGAAATGTCATATATTCGATCTCAAAAAATTTACTTTTAAGTGAAGAGCTGCCAATAATATTCTGAAATATGCCCAAAACAAAAAACAAGAAATAAGTAAACCAAGTCCAGATCAAAATGAATTGAAATCAGGTAAAATCTGATATGATTTAGGGACCACTAAAGTTAAAGTAGACACCAAATTTCAGCGTTTGAACAATAAATTGAAGTAGGCAATAAAGAATTGAAAATTCATGATAATATAATTTCAATTCAATTTCAAGTTGTTGTTAATGTTATGTAGTACATTTAAAAATGTACAGCTTTTTTGAGGTTTTATTGAGTACTTTCTTCTCTTTCTAGGACAAACAATTTTCGAAGGCTAATATTTTTATTTTATTGATATTGCAGTCGAATACTTTCTTCAGAAAAATCTATGTCCATAATAGCGAAGCAAAAGTATATCTCTCGCTTCTTAAATCTCAGAACCAAGACATCATATAAAAATTAATTTTAATTTCTTTCGTATTACTTATATTCCATATGATATTCCGAGACAAACTGGCATATTTTTTTTGAAAGCTCGTTTCACTTAAACGAGTGCTATATCGTTTTGCCAACAGTGTTCTCAAAGAATAGAATTCTGTCTGTTGGGCCGTCTGCCGTTAACTTACGAAGGGATTGTCCTAGAGAATCAAGATTTTCAGGGAGAATTCGGTTCCCAAATTCCGCGATTGAGTTCGTTAACTAGCAAAATCATACAGAGTGTTCCATAAATTATGGCCATTCAAAATTTTTGTTCCTGAATATCTCAGACGAAACAGAACCAAACGAAAGAAAATTTCGCGACCACATGCAAGCTCCTTATAAAAAGCCTCATGCAAAATGTTAACAGAAAACGAAACCAATCGAAATGAAAGTTTGCAATGTACTCATAATAAGGTTCATGCGAAATTTTGTGGTGATACCGTTAACAAAACCATATAAAATTCAATTGGAATTTTGAAAAGAAGAATTCTTATATTTCTATGAAAAGATATCCGATTCGAGTGAAATTTTTTTTGTGTATGAAGATTTATATAAGTACTGAAATTTAATGCCAAATTCAAGACAATCGCATCATCAGAACCATAGGAATAATTGTTTTTTAATTATTGATTTCTCATATATTTGATTCTTCGAATAATTTCCAGAATGAAATTCCGATCGTGCAAATTTTTTTATTAATATTGCATTTGGATCTTTGCTGTAGAAAAAATTAAGTCTATATTTGCGGAGCAACTGTAGATCTCTCAGTTCCTAATTTCAGAACAACAACATTATATCGGCAACTTTCTTCCATTTTTTATCTGATGTTCTAACAAACTAACGTATTCGGTTAAGAACAGAAAGGAAACGATAGGCACAGACCCGAGGACAAAAAGGAGTATCTTGGGTGGACCTGAATTTCAGCAATACTTGATCCTTACTAATCCTGCATTTATTCTTCAAGTGGTAGGCCGGAAAACATTCTGATGAAAACTCCTACTCAACGAAATCCCTTCACAATTTTCTACCGAAATCCCTAGGGTCATTCCCAAGGGTCGAGTCGAAGCAGGTATGAATCGAACTGATTAATCCGAAACAGAACAAAACGAAGGACATTCGAATGTCCTTCGTTGAAATACTCACTCGAGGAAAATTCGCATTCGTTAGGACCAAGAAAACAGGCGGTTTCTGAAGTATACGCCGTTGAGGGCAAGTGGAACATATTGCTGTTTCGATGGTCCATATACCTAGAGAGTCCGTTCTTGAATATTCGAGGATATATTAGAAATTCTTAACCTACCCTTAAACCAAAAAAATGTTTGATGTCAGAATATTTTATATATATTATACATATTCTCCTCTTAATTGAATACATACATTAGAGCGAAGGTGCAACGTCTGTAGACCCTTCCATAAAATGTTTCTTCTTGTTCTGTGAACTGGACATCTAAAGTTTTTATTACCTCCTCCTTGGAAGAAAATTTACGACCCTTCAATAATTTTTCCAATTGAAAAAAGGGATGATAATTTGACATGGCCAAATCTGTTGAATAAGGGGGGTGTTCCGGTAATTCTAACACTAATCGCGAATTTTTTTATGGCAACATGAGATTTGTATGCTGAAGCGACGTCCTGCAAAAACAAAACAACTTCGGATGGCTTTCAGCGTCTTTTTTCTTCAATTTTCTCCCGTTGAGGGGTCAGTGAATGTTGCTTTGTTTGTGGATCATAGAAATGTACCCAAGTCTCATCCATAATAACACTTTTTTCTTAAAAAGCCTACATCGTTTTCAAATCGAGCAGAGATCGAACACGATTTTTCTACCCTTGTACGCTTTTTGTCCACATTCAAATATTTGGGGATCCAATCTGCAGAAACCTTTCTCATGTCCAAATTGACGTCAACTATATAATGAACGCGTTCGTTTGAAATATTCAGTGTTTCAGATATACGTTTCAGACATATATCTACTTATAAAATATACAGGGTTTTCCTTTTAAGTTGGCATATTAGACGTTTCTGGAGAACTAGTGGATATTTCGTTCTGAAATTTTAGGTGAAGCCTCGAGGGTAAAAAAACTCATCGCCTAAAATATTTTCAAGTCGACAGTGTTGCCACGTCTATCCCAAACACATATCTACTTTCTTATTTCAAATGGAACTACCTATATTTTTATATATGTATCGATTCAATATCAAATCCTCAGTATAACATACTGAAAAAAATTTCCTTATTATGCACTGTTGCCAAGTTATGCACAAATTCTTGAAAATTTCGACTACTGCATTGCCAGTTTGGAAATGCAATATCTCAATTATTTTCTCTTCGAACGGAACCAAACTCAGCAGTCTCATAGTAAAGAAATCGTGCATTCATGTGGTACATTCTGTATTTCAATACGTCTTGAGGTTTTTCGAAGATATTGCTCCAAAAATGTGGAACTTAAAATTGAAATATTTCGAGATTTTCAAATGGCAATCCCATATTTATTTTACAGCATTCGATTCGAAATGAAAAATGAATGGCAGTCTCTTTTCACACTAATTATTTATTTTGGATAGTTTTCGAATGAGATGAAAAAAACTGAAATTCTTCAGTATTTGTAGCCATGATCTACGGTCGTGTTCACGATGAAATGGCTCTATGATTATGAGGTAAATTATTGAAATATATTCTATGGTTGAAATCATAAAGAGTGTTCGATGATCACGGATGTCATAGAAAAAGTTTTCCCATGTTATTCAAACACGATTAAGGTTGTTTCACCATTCACGGGGAATGCCAAAAAATCATTGAAAGGACCTGTAGGACCTTCAACAATCGTTATCCACATTTATCAAGAATGAATGGAAGGAAATTCCGAAAACTGTTTTGGCTTTTTGTAATCCTGGTCCAATGTTCATAATCTCAACCATAGAATTCATTCCGATAATTCACTTTATAATCACACAGCATAATGTCCATAGATCATGACTATAAATACTGAAGAATTTCAGTATTTTTCATCTCATTCAAAAACTGTCCAAATTTCATCTCATTCAAAAACTGTCCAAACTAAATAATTAATGTAAAAAGAGACTGCCTATCATTTTTCATATAGAATGAAATGCTGTAAAATAAATGTGGGGTTGCCATTTGAAAATCTCGAAATATTTCAATTTTGAGTTCCACATTTTCGAAGCAATATTTTCGAAAAACCTTACGATGTATTAAAATACTTAATGTACCACATGAATGCACGATTTCTTTACTATGAGACTGCTGATTTTGGTTCCGTTCGCATGGAAAATAATCGAGATATTGCATTTCCAAACTGGCAATGCAGATGTAAAAAATTTCAAGACTTTGTGCATAACTTGGCAACAGTGCATGGTAGAGAAATTGTTTTCAGTATGTTATACTGAGAATTTAGTATTGAATCGACACATAAAAGAAAATATATGTAGTTCCATTTGAAATAAGAAAGTGGATATGTGTTTGAGATAGACGTGGCAACACTGTCGACTTGAAAATATTTTAGGCAAAGAGTTCCTTCACCTTCAAGCCTCCACCTAAAATTTCAAAACGAAATATCCACTCATTCTCCAAAAACGTCTAATAGGCCAACTTAAAAGGAAAACCCTGTACCTATACTGTGAGTGTGAGAAAAAGTTTGAAGCTAACATAGTAGGCTTTCACGCACTTGACCCGGAGGAAAAGTCCAGACTGCGCAAACTACCAAACCAAATCAAAGGTTATGTTAATGTCGAATTGATCTTAAAAATTTTGCGCTTGCACAGTAGTGCTCATCCATCCGTGTCATCCTGACTTAAATTTTCAGAGAATTTTGAATGACATTCACAATAAAGGTCGAATATATATAGTTCGTTTCAAAATGATTGGCATCTCGGGCGGCTGTAAAAAATCGAAAATATGTTGGTATCGGTCCGTTCGGTGAATTTCGATTTGCCGATATTAGGTTGGTGTTGAAAATATCACTGACATATGACTTTTTCAAGTTTGAGTTAACCTATTGAAGATATTTCGAATTTATTTGAGAATATTCTTGATTTAATCGACAAGTGGATTTAAATATCTCTTAGATCTACTTTGATTTGATTAGTGAATTGAAAATGGCCGGAATACAACTAGATACCTTTCACCTTACTGCAAGGGAACGCGAGGCAGTGTATCGATGTTACTGCGAGTTCTTTAGGGATTCAGCAGATACTTCTGATCAATCGCGTTGCGTTCGTTTTTCTGGTAAACGATCATGTACACTTTGTTTTCTGATTAATTAATGAATTTATAAATTTCAGATTTCTCCTAGAATAGTCCGAAGAATTTTGGAGAAAAAAGTAGAAGGCAAGTCGGTAGAGCCAGGAGTTAGCACTGGAAGGAAACCTATTTCACATGATTATACCTTCAAAGCGACATTAAACGACTTCATTTTTCTGAAATCAAAAACAATGAGTATAACAGTTTTGATATCATTTTTGAACTGCATTTCGATCATTCTAAGTCCACACTATATAGAATAATCAAAAAAATGGGTTACAAGTACAAGAAAGTTGATCGAAGGAAAATTGTTCTTGATAAACATAAAAATATCATGAATAGAGTAGAAAATGGCAGTCAAATCTGCCATTGGACATTAGAAAATAGTCCTAAAGGTTTGCCAAGTATATTAAAGGGTGAAAACAAGAGGTAGACAATTTTGAATGCTGGCACAACTAATGGATTTTTACCTGGATCTGATCCAATTCTTGACAGTGGTATTAACGATAAGACAATGAATGGGGAACTATTTCATGAATGGATTACTGAACAATTAATACCTTCTCTGCAGTTATTTGATACAAAGTGTGTCATTGTCATGGATAATGCACCATATCATTCAATCAGAGTTGATAAACTACCTATGACTGCTTCTTGTAAAGAAGTAATTCAGCAATGGCTACAAGAACATAATATTCCTTTTGATGAGAGTTTCACTAAAACCAAACTTCTTAGTTTGATTAAACCCTTGTCTGATGATTCAAAAGGCACCAGTTTCCAGTCAAAGTCTGTTTCGCTCTTACAATCAATTTTTCTACTGTAAGTATTCCACTGTACTTTTAATAGGTAATTATTTTCAATGAGTCTATGACTGCATAAAATATTTCTGTCTATAATTAACAATAAAATTTTTGAATATTGCTCTGAATAAATTTTCTTAATTTTGTACAGAAGCTTATTTCAGTTTTTCACTGTAAATTGTCAGTTTTAAGAAATGTTGAATAAGTTTGTTGCTTACCTATACGGTAAGGATCGAAACGAAGATTTTATGCTAAAACTTTTGCTTTCTCTAAATTCCAAACACTCAAAGGAAATTAATCAACTTTTATCTTTAACGACACCGACAAGACCTAAATAAGGCTAAATTGACAATCGTTTCCAATAAAAGCCAAAATATTCACCATTTTTCTATTCTCGACTGAGGGCAAACAGTGTGTCACCTATTGGGGATCTAAAGAAATAGTACTTAATTGATATGATGGATCAACAAACAGATACTGAATTATTCATATCAAACGTCGCCAAAGCATATACATGAATGAAATCATTATTTAATCTGTGATAACATCTTGTGGTCTACATTTTTTCACTTCATTTATTTTTAACACCTTTGCCACATACACTCTGTTCATTTTTTTGGCTATTCAATAAAATCTTTCTCTTACTGAAACAGTCAGAATCGGTGATAAATTTATTCAAGTTATAAAATAAAGTACAATTAACGTACCTACTGAATAGATTCTCTTATTTGTGTTTTTATCTTATTATGTATAACCAATTAACGAACTGGGCCACACATTTCAAAGTATCAACAAGTTCTTTCTGTTTCGTTTCACCAGTTTGGCTACCGCAGTTAAATTTGAGCAGAACAAAAACATTTTTAGTTATAATTAGGAATAAGTTTGTCAGAGAAAAAAATACATTCATCTTAATTATCTTCAAAAGAGAATCAATCTTCATGGGTGAATTATATGAATGACATCTCATTAGAGTACTTCGATGGTTTATAGTTTTATTTATTGAGTCAGCGATATAGTAATAGATCCTAAATCCTATTGATTGAACTTGACTGAAATAATAAATGACTGTTTATTTTTCATGATATTCATAAGCTTATAGGCTATACCTATTCTTCGCTCTCAAGCTGCAATTGATGGTAAATACGAATACCTATATATAAAGGTATAGAGATTTACACAATCCTTATGGTATTTTAGAATCAGGAACATTCTCAAGATCAAAAATTTGATTTGAAAAATAAAAATATTGTATTAAATATATTTCTAGGTTATATTTATTTATTTCGCTTCTCTGACTCTGGTGAACCCACAGAAATTTTTAGTGACTTTTTAGTTACTAACTCTGGACTTTCATGGCTGGACTGGACTTTCATGGCTTGCTCTGATGACAATCATTTTGAAACGAACTATATATGATTTCAGACTAATTCTACGGTCTGATGAGAATCATGTCACTAACTGCTTGATAATTTTTGGGGAGTGACACAGAATTTGGACTTCCCGATTGGTCATCATCTTCAATGGAGAATTTAGTTTTACCTCTTTTGAAGCTTACAGTACAATATTTCAGGCTGCATACTAAGGACATTCGATCACCAAGGGTTTTGATCATGTATTAATCTGCTCACCTATTAACCCTTTCAAATACAGGTAGTCTTGATGATAGCTCGGTACTCCAATTTTTCGATTTTTAGATTTTGGTGGATATTTTTTTTTTTTTTAATTTAACGCTTAAGTATGGTCTTCTTTTTCGACGTCAAACTTTACACTGACACTGGCTAGGGT
The DNA here is from genome assembly GCA_013421045.1 of Propylea japonica. Classification (NCBI taxonomy): domain Eukaryota; kingdom Metazoa; phylum Arthropoda; class Insecta; order Coleoptera; family Coccinellidae; genus Propylea; species Propylea japonica. Next base: position 42,518,054 of record CM024244.1, read on the forward strand.
AACTAGATATCAATAAATCCTCGTACTGGAGACAGAATAACCGGAATGAAAAAAAATTCACGATTTTCATACTTCCATTTACTGGCGCTTTTTTAAAAATTCGGGTGGAGTCTTGTTATTATTTAAATATTCATGAAAAATTCTAAGGAAGATAGAAAATCGGATTTTTTTTCTGAAAATACACAACTATACAGAGTGGGCCGAATGTGACACTCCTGAATGATAATTCCTCTTTGTGACTATAGACTAAAGCTGTCTATATCTGAGGACCAATTTTTTTTATAAAAAAACGCGATAGTTAAAACCGTACGTGAATTTTTGAGACCGTTTCATATTTGCTGGGTATTTCTCAAGGGTGCATTTTCAAAATACTGATAAAACTTCCTTCTGAATAAAATTTTCAATTTCTGTGAACCTCCGGATTCTTTTTCATATAATTCAAAGAGTTAAATTGTGTTTTTCACAAGTCGACATTTCAGATTTTCGTATGATATTTTTTCATTAAAATAGGAAACCCTATACATTTTGCTCCTTTCGATAGAGCTTTATTTATTTAAAGTGCTCAAAATATCCACTTGATCCAATAGCACAACGTGAAAGAATACCTACTGAAAATTTATCAACTGTCATAAACATTGTTTTGTTATGCATAAGAGTATGAAAGCTGAATATCTCGAGCATTGCTCTATTGAAATGTACAAAAATTAAGAAGGTGTTCCAATTAATGTAAAAATTACATGAAAAAATCTGATGCAATTTGGAACTACCGTAAACATTATTAAAATCTATTGATTCCAAAAGAAAAGTTTCCGAAATTATGTTAACAAAAAAAAATTGCATTATTTGGAAAAAAGACTTTTCCGGGAAATACCTGGTGACTATGAAATGGATATTCGCGATCGGTTTTCAATATTGTGTTTTTCATGAAAATTAGCATTCGAATGCCGACATCAGTTTCTGTCCATCTTTGTAAGAATTAGGACTTTCCATTCAAAAGTGCCGGATTCGGCTCAACCTGTTCAGGTTGAGCAAAATTTGTTGTCTACTGAAGTGATATCGAGAACTATAGCGGCTAGAAGAAGAAATCTAATAACATATTTTCGGTCTCTTTTTTCCTTACTGATCCGAATATAAAAACAGATCCTATCTATATTCGACAGATTTTGGGGTATAAATGAAAATTGAAAAATTGTCTTTTTCAATAATGCTGAATAACTCGCTTGCTTCCACAGGCACTTTTTGAGGAGGATTCAGATATAATGTGATTGATTGATTTTTTTAGTCCAGCCATTTACAAGAAATGAGGATTTTCGATTAGTTAGATGTAAACTATATTAGAAAGTTCCATCATCTATTTACAAGTCTTTGCCGATTTCGAAAATGTATCATATGTCTGCATTTACATCAATATCACATGAGAAAAAATTAAATAACCCCGAACTTCAGTTCACTGTGGAATTATAAGAAGGCTGGCGTTACCACAGCGACCGTTGAATATGCATTATTTTTTGAGCCTTTATGATTGGAACAACCGATTGCTGAATGAATACAACTCAATTGTTTGAAAGAATCTATGGTTAATTTGTTATTGTTTTCCTAGAAAACAGAAAAAATATTCCATCAGTTTCTTATCCCTAATAGGATACTTCTATGGAAATCATTATTATAATTAACAATGGTATATTTTCATTATTACCCATATTTAAAATTTTTTTCTTGAACCTTAAGAATAAGAGAGATATTTGTTCATCAATAATTACATGAAAGTCTTTTATTCTTCATTCAAACATATCAATGCTTAGAAGAAATAATTATTCGATATTCGATGATTTCTATCATAGAAGGTCGAGTTCACAGAATTATGTAGAGTTCACGACCTATGCATTTTCAACGGTTGCTATGGTAATGCCAGACTTCTTAGAATATCACACTGAACTGAACATCAGGTAAAAACATTGCATTTTTTTCCATGTTATATTCGAATGATTAGTGAAATGTGGCACATTTTTTAAATGAGCAAAAATTTTGTGACCAGATGATGAAATTGTCGACTAGATTACATTCAAAAAACTCGAAAATTCTGCTTTTTTCCCGAAAATGGCTAGACTTAAGTAATCAATCATATCATAGTTGAATTCCCCTCAAAAAAGTGCCTATAGAATGATACAACGGATTTTCAATACGAGATCAAACAAGCGAGTTCTTCAGCATTATTGATAATGATGATTTTTCAATTTTCGTTCATATCTCGAAATTTATGAAAGATAGGCAGCATCTGTTTTCAGATTCGTAGTATTCAGGAAAAAGAATCCCGAAAATGTGTTATCAGTTTTCTTCTAGCTGCTATAGTTCTCGAAATCCCTTCAGTAGACATCGATTTTTGCCCATTCCGTTCAGTTACATCTGTTCGAAATCGGGGGAGATCTATTGTTTATCGTTACAATTATCTTGGCGAATCGGAACTAATAATCATTCCAACAGAATGAAATATGATATCAACTATTTCAATTAAAACGGATGATTATCAGGAGAACCCATATTCCACAAAATATGTATTTTTCATATTTTATTTATTCATGGCACATTAGTGTTTTAAATATTTATGTTATTGCAGACCATGTAGCCTCGGGATATCGTAAAAGCGCTACAGTTCTCATATTAATTCAATTTCGATTATTATTCGAACTGTCAATTGTGACATTGCATTGAACATTGTTTTTCATGTTATTGAACTGCATCGAATGAAAAGATTCAACCTACATTACTCAATTACTAATTTTTTTAAATTTAAAACAGGATAAACTGTGAGGGAAAATAAGCAGGGGTAGTTCATATAAATGTTTTTCGAAATCGACCTCCCTTCCCAGCATTTGGAAAGCGATGACGAGTTGACAGTTTCAAATCCTGTCCTGAAAAACACTGAGTCATGAAACTATACATAATATGATTCATTCAGTAGATGTTACTCACACTTTTTTTGAATCCCATAACTTTATTATTAGTGGTAAAAAATAACAACCTCTTGTGATTTTCCTTCAAATATTGTTTTGATGGGATATATTTTCGAGAAAAAAATGGTTTTCCATTCATTTCTAGAAAGAAAAGTCTCTTGCACTGTCAAGAGACTTTTTTCTCCAGAATTGAATGGGAAACCATAAGAGAATTTTATTTCTCGGAAAGCTATTCCACGAAAATAGTTTTTGAACGAAAATCATGGGGGGTTGTTATTTTCAACCCTTAATAATAAAGTTATGAAATCTGAAAAATTTCTGTGAGTAACATCTAATAAGTGCTTCATATTATTTATAGTTTCATGACTCGGTGTTTTTAAGAAGCTGAAAAAAAAATTTGGCAGGAGGATCTATTTCGAAAAAAATGTATATGAATTACCCCTGCTTATTTTCATCGCGGAATGATCTTCCAAAGTCCATCGCATTTGTTTACAGACACCTTGTAAATTTTCGAATTTCGAGCCAGGAGCGGTCTTGATGAATAATCCTGGGTCAATAATTCTGTGAGACCAATCGACCATACTCCTGCCTTCGTTTGTATGGTCAACTCTGGCTCAGAGATGTTTTCAAAAATAAAATAGTTTTCTATTTTGAACTGAATTTTATTCAGTATCAACATTGGTTAGTCTACATTTATTAGAACTATTGAATTGCCTTTCTTAGACCTCTTTCATGTTACACAATTCTGCCTATGAATTTAATTCATGAAATTGTCAACGAATTATACCGCTACTGTTTGTCAACAGTGTTACAATGTCTCTGAATTCTTGTGATTTGATAAATAATGTGAAGGTATTGTGTCTTTCCATGTCAGCTATCTGGAACCACCCTCAATTATTAATTTCACGATTGTGAATACCAAAATTTTCTGATTTTGAACACAATATCTGGAAAAGAAAACATAAACAATATTCACCTAGCAATAAAATTGGTCTTTCATGTTTTATTTTTTTTTCTAATTTACCTACATCATACATCATCACATCAAAACAGTTGATATAACAAGAGATAAACAAACAGAAAATAGAATCTATGGTTATGAACTTAAGTACACAAAAGGTGAGATTGAAATTGAAATTAAGCAACCGTTATTCAATAATTTATAATGTATGAATTTTTGATGCAGTTCAAACTAACATTATCATTAATTGACTTATGTTTATATTGGTCTGTTATTTCCGCATAAATAACTGATGCTAAATTCAGAAAGAACATTAGACAAATTTTGGAAATCTGAACAGAACGAAAGGACTCTTTCAACTCTCAGTTTTGTGATTACCAGGTCTCATTTTTTATTAGAGGTTATTGCTTTCGTTATAAATCGTCGAATTATGAAAAGTTTCGAAATTACTCGCTCCTCTCTCATTAGTTGGCGTTCATTTTTCAAATTAATCCTTGAGGGGATATATTTTCTCAAGCCAGATTTATTAGGTTTAAGAATCTTGTTTCTCTTCCCACTACAAAAAACTAATCGCATTATTCATAGAGATGATTCCTTCGAATACTGAGGGATTGCAAAAGTTTTCTGTTTAATCCTCTTTTAATCACTCGTTCTACTTCCGCGACGGATACAAATCATTATCACACAGATAAATTTCTCATGCCGGTGAAAGTCGAATTCCTTGTTTTTTTCACTCCGATTGAATTGAGAGAAACATAAGTTTTTAAACTAAAAAAACAATAAAAACAGACCAGATGAACAATTGCGAATGAAAATACTTATGTGAACATATAATCTTTGTCGTTTTAATATGGTTGAGTCGTGAATGTTGCCTAGCTTTTGGAGTAAATTGTCCAGATTGCTGGCACTACCTGCGGCCGCAGAGACAACCCGGTGGACAAACAAACATCCCCATAATATTTAATTTTTCTCAAGTATCGAGGTATTCTTACAAGTTCAAAAGGCAATCAAATTCCGTAAAATTAATTTTTTCGGTTGAGTTACTGAAAATATATCAGGGTCATTTATCATCTTCTGATAAGCACCATCTTTTCATCTATTTTCAATTTCACCGATTGATTGTTAAATAAAACTTGGTACTGATTCTGAAAATAACAAATTCACAAGTTTTAAGCTTGAAAAGAATGAGTTAGATATAGCCATAGATAGATGGACTCTCTAGATGCCGAACGAACGTACAGGGTATCCCATTTTGGGCACTTTTACGGATATCTCCGTTATTTTTAACGTTAGCGGGATGCGGTTTTCGCGACAGTGTGCTCCTTTTTTGTGAAACTAACGATGGCGCAATCAGTTTTTGCATAGCCCTCTTAGTTTTTGCTATACAGAGTGGAAATGAAAAGTATCACTTTTTAATCACCCCCCGTATCTCAGTTGTGCTTAAACTTGGAAAATGGTTGAAACGCATTCCTATAGATTTTTTTCCGTAGAATCCAGTGGCGTAGTCAGTTTTTCAATTAAACTTTCCGTTTTTGAGTTATTGAGCAACATATGTTTTTTTAAATTGGACACCTGTATATATTTTTTTATTCCTATTAAGCACAATATCAGATTTTCAAAAACATATTATTTTATGCATTTATTTGCAAAACCAAGCTCAGAATTCAAGATTTTGTAATTAAATTGTCAATAACTAGTAGTAGGCTATGATGTTTATTAAAAACAAAAAATAAATGTCAAGATTTCGTTAGAAATCGAAAATAATGTTAACATAATATCTACATCACATGATCTAATATTAACTTAATTTAGTTTGCAATTTTTCGAAATTCAAATAATTGATTACCTATAAATACCAATTATAAATGTTTATTAGGGAATCCAAAACAATAACCAAATTTTGTAATTTTGTTTTATAGATGCTGTTCAAAATGACGGCCATTTTGCATATAGCAAAATACAATTATAAAGCAAAATATAATCAGTAGCGGAGCAAGGAAAGAAGGCCTATGATTCTTTTGAACGCCATTAAAAGAATAACGAAACTCTGCAGATTTTGTATACGGGAAATTGGCCGTCATTTTGAATAGCATCTATAAAACAAAATTACAACATTTTGTTATTGTTTTGGATTCCCTAATAAACGTTTAATAATGTTATTACCTATAGGTAATCAATTATTGAATTTTCGAAAAATTGCAAATTAAATTAAGTTAAATATTAGATCATGTTATGTAGATATTATGTTAACATTATTTTCGATTTCTATCGAAATCTTGACATTTATTTTTGTTTTTAATAAACAGTCATAGCCTACTACTTAGTTATTGACAATTGAATTACAAAATCTTGAATTCTGAGCTTGGTTTTGAAAACAAATGCATAAAATAATATGTTTTTGAAAAGCTGAGATTGTGCTTATAAGAATAAAAAAATAATACAGGGTGTCCAATTAAAAAAACATATGTTTGCTCAATAACTCAAAACAGAAAGTTTAATTGAAAAACTGACTACGCCACTGGATTCTACGGAAAAAAATCTATAGGAATGCGTTTCAACCATTTCTCAAGTTAAGCACAACTGAGATACGGGGGCGATTAAAAGAGTGATACTTTTCATTTCCACTCTGTATAGCAAAAAACTAAGAGGGCTATGCAAAAACTGATTGCGCATCTTTTGTTTCACAAAAAAGGAGCACACTGTCGCGAAAACCGCATCCGCTAACTTTAAAAATAACGGAGATATCCCGTAAAAAGTGCCCAAAATGGGATACCCTGTACTTAGAAGTGGTTTCACATCATCAGAGACATCCCGCGTTTGGATGCATAAACTACTGGTGATATGGCGGGAATTCAAATAACATCGCAACGTTTTCATTCTGAGTTAAGTCGTTATAAATTGTTTGTTGTCATATACAATTTGGTTATTATCATCCACTTGAATTTAAAGCTGAATGATAACAAACCAATTGGATATGACAACAATCAATTTTTCAATCTATTTAACTAAAGAACAATTTTAATTAGCTGAGAGATATTTTAGTTCATTTTAAATGTATTTAGGGACAGAAATATGAAACATTCGACGGAATATAATATATTATGATAATTATTTCAATAGAAGAAATACATACATATATCGGGTGTCCCAAGGTGAGTGGCCTATTAGATTATTATGAAAACTATTGATGGTAAAGATTTCAAATTTTGTGGATAGATATTTGGTCATGTAAGGTACATTTTTAAAATAATTTCACATTTCCAGTGTTGCCGGATGCACGACAATTTGGCAACAACTTTGTTATTTTGAATGGGACATCCGGTATCTCTATTTTTTTATGATACTCCATAAAATATTGAATCTATTCACTCTGACTTTTCCATCCCTATCTTTAACGGTTCTTTAGTTATTAATTATTCTTCGAAATTTCAGATCAAACTGGCGTATTACGAAAATGACTTTAGTTCGCTCAATAATTGAGATTTAAGTGAGAAATTTTGCGAGTCGTTAGATATTGATCTGATCTATGTCACTGCTTTTGAATTATAGTTGTCAGTTATACAGGATTGACCAAAAAAATCATCATTTGCCAAGCTACAAAATCGTTGAGATAGGTATAGGTACGTGAATAGAAAAATTGTAGAGTGTGTTGTACTGATTCCAAAAATTGAAAAATACACTAGGTGTCTAATTTGAAAAAATAGACTTTTTTACAATTTTGTAACTTGGCAAATGATGATTTTTTTTGGTCCGTACTGTATTATTGACAACCATAATTCAAAAACAGTGACACAGATCAGATCAATATCTAACGACATGCAAAATTTCTGACTTAAATCTCAAATATTGGGCGAACTAGAGTCATTTTCGTAATACGCCAATTTGATCTAAAATTTCGAAAAATAATTAATAACTCAAAAACCGTTAAAGATAGGGATGGAAAAGTAAGAGTGAATAGATTTAATATTTTGTACAGTATCATAAAAAAATAGAAATACCGGATGTCCCATTTAAAATAACAAAGTTGTTGCCAAATTGTCGTACATCCGGCAACACTGGTAATATGAAATTATTTTAAAAATGTACCTCACATGGCCAAATATCTATCCACAAAATTTGAAATCTTTACCATCAATAGTTTCCATAACAATCTAATAGGCCACTCACCTTGGGACACCCGATATACACGGTGAGTCTTTGACCTTGCAGAATATTTGAACACAAGATTCCTGAAGCCAAAAGAAACATTTTTTTCCCATACCATTTTTTCCGATACGGCCTAAATAAAAAGATATAGGCATTATAAATTTTCATAATAGGCTATGCCGCCCCTGGAAACCTGAACACTGAAGTTTTCCCATGCCTAAGATATCCATTCAAATCTTCGAAATGAGCAACTCTGTTACGAAAACAAGCGTCAACTTACCCTTTACCGCTCTTTACATTCCAGTTGGTGAAAAAAGTTGTATAAGTACAATAATAAACAAGTTAGGTAGGTATTCCAAATTTCGTGGGCGATAAAAGTTGAATATTCTTCTCTTGGTTTTATTTTCGAGAATGAGGAATTCATTTAGCTATACCCATATTAGTTCTGAGATTCATCTTCAATTTGTAATTATTAATTTTCTTTGTTTTTATCATTTTCTCCAAGAATTACCAGATTCAGACATAACCCATTCAAACTTTCATTTTCATAAATAAATAAAACAGATTTACCTTATTCATCATGAACGTACAAACGTTGCCAAATTGACGAACATAAACTACAGAAAGAAATAACTCTTCGAAATCAAACAACACACAATATGCTAATTCTATGTACACTTGTATAGTCTGTGATCCTGATCTGTGGCTCCGTGGTTTTAAGGTTATGTCATGATTGTTTTCTGGGACTGCTGGGTTTTTATGTTATGAAAGCGCATAGCTCATTTGAAGAATACTTCAAGATAAATAATACTATCAAAGTTCTGTACATAATTTAAAGAAATTTGGGCCAGCAGAAAGATTGCATTCAAACCAGTAAGAATCCCCATTATCATGGAAAAGTGAGAAGTGAAGTTAATCAATTTTTCTCAAAAGCGAGGTAGTGAGAACTGAGAATACTTGCACGGATTGAATAAAGCATGGAAAATTTGCCTAACATAAGTGCCTAGATATTACACAAATTAGCTCGAAATTGAAAAGGAAGCTTCATGAATGGATTCAGGACCGAATCACCACTGTATCACAGAGATATGTTTTGGGATGGAAGCCTATTTTGGAGAAACTTCTTATTTCGTCTTGGTGATGATAATCGTAGTTTGGAAAACCTGATGAATACATCACTGGAATTGTATGGATTCAAAACAAATAACTTCAAGACGTGAGCGTTTAGTTAGATCGTGACAACTATCCCATTGTCAACAAAATAGGCAATGGAAAGGCAGAAAATTAACAAAACTGTTTATTGTTGTATTGGGTTGCAATTACCCTGAAGATATCAGACGAATGCTTGCCGAAACGTCAGTAAGAACTAAACAAGATATGGAAACAGCCCCAATAATTTTCCAACTATGAAAATGTGGATTCGAAGGAATGTTATGACTTTAAAGTGGGCTGCTTCCTGGATTTTTCTGTATTCAATGATCAAGTTTGTTCTATCATGTACCTACACCTGCACTGTAGTTATCTCCTTAATTAATCCAATTATTCTTCATCGCTTTGTAGCAATTATTTCTTTATTATAATTTTTACTAGGTATAAACTTCTGACATAGTTGTTTCATTCTACAGAGTTAACTCTCAGCTACTTTCTTCATGTTTATATTCAGTTCTACTACTGATGTACTGTGAAAGAAGAAAGAATAAATAATTTTTTTTCCATTGAACCAAAGTTTTTTTGAATTTCATGATAAAATTGTTTCACCTTGATTTTATCATGAAAAAACTAGTAGTATTCGATATAAATAACAAAAATCACATAATTTTATTTCTTTAAAACATTGAATTCTCTCTTTTTTCCATATTAAAACAATTATGCCAAATTGGATAAATTGAACGAATGTGGATAAATATAAGTATTCAATCACAAAATAATATGTTATTTCAGTATGAAGGGTATGTTTTGGTATAAACTTGAATTGCCTGAAGAAGAAATACAGCAATGTTTGGTGGCAAAAGTCAAGAAAGATTTTCAAATCTCCATTGATGTCATTTCATTATGAGACTAACTTGAAAAAACTCTTCTGGAAAAAGTACTGCCTCAAAATTAGACATCATTCAAGATATGATATAACATGCGTTCAGAAAAATTCGTGGTCAAGTAGGCTGTGGATTTTAGAAATAAATTAATAAATATTCTGTGTCTGTAAGTAATTCTTCACTTGAATCACTCCATGTTCTGAAAATGTAAATCTTGATGACATTTACCTCTATGTATATCGCAATTTTGTATGAAAAAGCACTTTTTCAGAAAATGTTATAAACAAATTGAATAATAATTTCTTCCTACATGCAAAAAGAATGTTTATAATTGAATTTGATTACAGGAGGCCAAACGGTTGCTCAAGTTTTAAACATGTAGATTCTCATTTGTCGAAGACTGAATCTTGAGCTGAGGTCTAACATCGTGCGTTCAAAAAAATTTGTTGTCGAGTAAGCTGTGGATTCCATTTTTCCTAAGGTTTTATAATGGAAAAATAGAATCCACAGCCTACTTGACAACGAATTTTTTTGAACGCACGTTATTTTTGGTACTCCGAATTATGCAAATAGGTTGTATTCAATAATATAAATAAATCACAGTGGGAACCTCAATATCTTTAATTCCCAATGAATGTTGAATTGATGAGACCATTACATCATAAAAAAGCTTAACTGAACTGAAATACACCGAAAAACATGATTTCTTTACAATGACTTACAGGATTCAGACTTCACTTAAAGTAGATGCTGAAAATGTCCTCCTCTTTGCTTCAAACAATTCTCACATCTTCTTTTCACAAATCCAAATACATTATTCAAAATGAAAAATAGTCCCCACAATTCGTCTTTGACTGATTGCACACAAAACTCCAATTTTTTGGGAATGAAAGTAGTGCCTCAATGTAAAAATTTTCTGGTTTTTGGCTGCTCCACATCCTCATATTTTGAGAGGTGACATATCCCGAGAGATGGAACCAGGCTTCATCAGAAAAAAAAATTGGTCCAAGGTATGGAGTTATCGGTTGAGAAACCACTGGCAGAAAGCCATCCTACGAGGGTAATCAACTTCTTCAATTTTTTGAAAGCACGTTAATCTATAAGGAAATAAATTGTTGTCTTCTTTCAAAATCGTGTGACATGTACCAACGGAAGCTCCAGCCTGTTGAGATAAAACTCGAATGGAGGTTCGTGGGGTTTCTGCCATGACGTTTTCAGTATTGCTGATTAGTTCTGGGGTTCTCTTCTTTGGTAGTCCACTTCCTTTTTTCTTTGAGCACTAACTGTTTCACGGAAAATGCTAACACATCGCGAAACAGTGCTTCTGAAATTTTGATAATCCCGAGCAGGATACTCGATCCTGAAGTAGCTTAGATATTTATCGACAGAATATTTCCATTCGCCTTTTATTCTCTCCCCATTTTTGAAGTACGATTCAATTATGAAAGCCTTTTGCAGATCCGTGAAAACCATTTTCAGTATTCTCTGATGATTTTAATAAAACATTTTTAATATTTCAATGCTACTGGAACGCTAACGTAACAGTTAACCTAGAAAATGGTGAAGGAGAAGCTAAGAACTATGTTCAGTCATAGAATATTGACGGTCAAAATTCGGTTAATTTTTTGATATCCGAAACTCTACATTTCAGATGATACTTCTTATTATGTTTTATTATAAGGCATAATAAAATGAAAATCGTACAAATAATTATAAATTTGAAGGTTTGTAAAAACTGATTATTCGCGAATCTTCTATGTTGGTCGGTCATGCGCATAGAATGATTAGAAAACAATTGAAATTCGAAATTCATATTTCATGGTAACATGATTTTCAATTGAATTATTGGATTAACTAAGTTTAATGAGCACGATGTATTCTAACCAGGAAATGGTCGATATGCTAGAATGCTATTTTACGAACGGAAAAATAGCAACAAGAGCTAAAGAAGCCTATGGAAGTTTCCAAATAGAAGGATCCCAAATGCAGGAACTTTTGTTCGGATCGTACAAAGATTGCGTGACCATGGAACGCTTTCTTCCAACTTGTTGGATAATGGCAGGGCTCGATCTAGGGCGATGGATGCGACAGTGGACCATATTTTAGACGAAGTCCAACAACATCCCGATACAAGTACGCGACGTCTAGCATTGCGATACGACGTATCGCAATCTACAGTAGATCGCAGCTTGAGGGACCACGGTTTGTACCCCTACCACGTCCAAAAAGTACAGGCTTTATTGCCAGCAGACCTACCAAAAGAATTCAATTTTCTCAATGGCTTTTGCGAAAGCATTTTGAGAATAGTGATTTCTTGAGGTATGTTCTGTTCACCGATGAAGCAGGATTCACGAGAGAAGGCATTTTTAACAGCCACAACACTCATATCTGGGCTGTAGAAAACCCTAAGGCAACAAGAGAAATCGACCACCAACATCGATTCGGTGTTAATATGTGGGCAGGCATTGTAGACAACCAACTGGTAGGACCACAGGAATTATCGAGGAGGTTGACGGCTGCTGAGTACCTGCATTTCCTGCAAAATGATCTGGACGACTTATTGGAGGACGTGCCACTTCTCGTTAGGCAAAATTTGTGGTTACAACAAGATGGCGCTCCTCCCATAGGTCTAGAGCAGTGACAGAATGGCTCAATGAGAATTTCAGTGGAAGATGGATAGGGCGGTACGGCCCAGTATCATGGCCTGCAAGATCACCAGACTTGAAGCCATGTGATTTTTTTCTGTGGGGTTTTATGAAACAACTGGTATACAAGCAGTGCGGTTGATAATGTGGACGATCTAAGATCGCGTGTGGCAAGTGCGGCTCGTCACATACAGGACCATCCAGATCTCCTTGAGAGAGTGTTCGAGCACTTACTATAAGTGGTTGAATGTGGGAAAGTAGGGCTCCTGGCGAACAACCCACTAGGACAAAAAAAATGTAACGCCTAAAGCAATACTTCGATAGTGGTGTGGAAATTTGCTTGAACATTAGGAGTATTTAAATTGTAGAAGTTGAGGTGAGCTTATTCATATTACTCCACTTTCGAACTAATAGCCAATTTACAATGGACATAACTAAACCGTGAATTTACTTATACATAAAATGTAAGGATTAAACAACAGAAATCATAAGGAATAAGAATAGAAATGCATTCGACTTATGGGAGTCAAAAGCAAAGTTGAACCTATTGTGAAGATTTTGGTATGAATATTGTAGTTTCCTCTTTGATTTTTACGCACGAGTTGCGGGATTCTTACGGTTACGTCCATTATTGTGAATTGGCCAAAGTCGGCTATTCCGCTCACAACTCATTCCAAATAAAAAATGCTAGGATTCCATTCTCAACTTTTAGACGTGGCAACGCGGGAAAATTGAATTCTGTGAATTTTTTGAACAGAGTTGCATTCAGCCAAAGTACCCAATTAAAAGTTGGATTCTTTGAATTTCTGGTATTTTTATGAAATGTTATAGTCATATTAAAGAAACAGGAGGATGTGGATGAAATTTTGTAATGCAGGAACATTCATCGTATCAATAAAAAACTATATTCCAAAAATCATCTCATTCGATGAGATCGTTCGCGAGATATGATCGAAAATTAAATTTTTTATGGATTTTCAACAGTCTGTATCTTACGAACCAAGCCGTATCGGAAAAAATGGTATGGGAAAAAAATGTTTCTTTGGCTTCAGGAATCTTGTGTTAAAATATTCTGCAAGGTCAAAGACTCACTCTGTATATATACAATACAAATGACAAATATTT
>CM024244.1:42532014-42592127 GCA_013421045.1 Propylea japonica
TCTGCCTATTTCTGAGAATAACAGAAACAAAAGGCCGCCTCCTGGGATCCTAACGAACACCTACCTCCGATGCATGAACCTTGAACGAAGTAGCGCGAGATGTTTATCCGTTTTATCATTCAAACTGACAATCCAAATATGCGGAATTTACCTTCGGTCGATGAAGTGAAAACGCTCGATATTCGTCATACTAGACGTGGTACTGAAGGAGAGCGTCCACCTATCGGCAGCGAACGAAGCGGAAGGAGCGGACGAAGCGGATTTTAGAATTCTTTGTATAGAAACTAATGGAAACGCGTCCACCTACCCGCGCCGAACGAATCGGATTCTATACAAAGAATTCTAAAATCCCGCTTCGTCCGCTTCGTTCGCTGCCGATAGGTGGACGCTCTGCTTATATAGATACGAAAATGATAGCTAGTGCGTAAATAGGGACGCAGGTAGTAAATATACCCAAAGAATAAAAGCAGAGAATAATATTGATTGATTGAAATCAACTAATATCAAACTCATACGCCCAAAGAAACATGCAAGGAGGTTTTATCAAGCAAAGCATCCATAGATAGATATTTCGACCTATTTGGGGCTCTTCAGTATGGAAGAGCTCCGTCTGAAATAAGGGAACCTAGAATGCCATTCAGACAAAACTCCTCCATACTGAAGAGTCCCAAATAGGGCGAAATAGCTATCTATGCATGCTCTGTTTGGTATTACCACCTTGCATGTTTTTTTGGACATTGACAGAATTAGTTCCGAAGTATGAGGTTGCTATTGGTTGATTTTGATCAATTAATATTATTCTCTGCTCTCATTGTTGATTGTATATTCTATTATAAAAGTTCTCTATTTTTTTTCCATACTGGTTAGTCTCGAAATTTTATAACACAGAAGAAATATCAGTTTTAACAATATAAACATAATAGCAAAACCCATGAGGCATCTGAGAGCAGTGAATAACGACTACAAATATTCTTATGAAATAGTTGACTGACATTTCTTTTCTTTACAGGATGCTAATTAGTTGGCAACATGCATGCACGTGGTTGATTTTACTTTGGATTTGTACAACAATAAGCGCCTTGTGTCCATCCCACTGTACTTGCGAGAAAGACCACAGAGGAAAGCACAGAACATCCTGTCGTAAAGGAGAATGACTCAACTGCCAACGAAAGAACTAGATCTCGACGTCGAAATCCTGGAGATAGACCCAGAAGAAACTCAACTCTCGCTTACCATTTCTCCTGTCTTTCAACACCTTAAACACCTAGACGAACTGATCATCAGAAAATCCCAGTTAAAACAATTAGGTATGCACTCTTTCTGGGGCGTGCCCAGCATCAAAGTTCTAGACTTCATGTTCAACAAACTTAACCTCGGTGTTCGACCACAACTTTCGAGGTCTTGTGAACTTAGTGGAGCTGAATCTCGACCACAATCGGATATCGAATCTGCAGAGTGGTGTGTTTAAGCATTTAACGGAGTTACGGATATTGTCCTTAAGGTTTAATTCATTAGTGGAACTAGTGCCTAGGATGTTTATGAAACTTGGTAAACTGCACGTGTTGAAACTTAGCGGGAATCCTTTCGAAGAGTTAGACCCGGAAGCTTTCAAGGACATCCCGGTGAGTGGAATATAAAGTTTAGTTTATTCATTAGATCTTACAGCGTAAAAGGTTTGCTCTAATGAGATAACCTTCTAGTTCATATCGAAGAATTTCTTAATAGGATTCCATTAATGAATTCTTCACTAATCATTATATGAATTTAAAAGTAGACTTTATCCATTCGAATGGACACTGAATGGACACTTCGTCAAAAATTCAATATAAAATCTAATTATATATTATGATTATTACAAGAATTTATAAACAATGGAAACTTATATTTTTATGTAAATTAGTGAAGTATTGTGCATAAAACAATATTATATTCGAAAAGTTATATCTTTAGGATTGTTTTCATGAAAATAACATATATTATGTATATCTCAACAAATCGATATCAGTATAGCCATAAAACAAATATAACGAATAATATCTTCGCAGTTTCTTTTATTGCGAGCGATGAATTCATCCCGAGAACTGTTCAATCTGATTTGGTTGAATATCCTGCAAAAACCATTTGAAAAATAACAAAGGCGTAAAAGTCGAGAGAAAGTAATCACTATTATAAATATCACATCTCTACCACAAACTATAGCCAAATACAGTATGTTAGTAAGTTCATGCGACGAAATTCAGGATGATTACTCCTATGAAATCAAGATGTGTCTTTCCTATAATAAAATTTTCTCCTCCCTCTCCTTTCCAAGTATCACCTTCAGGGTGGTGACTAAAATGGAGCTAGAAACTTGAAATTCTGTAATAATCTTGCACTCGGGAAGAACTCTTCAAGATTAATTTTTTGATATTCGTGTTACATTTTATTGAAGTGGATAACCCTCACACTTCTTAAATCGAAATTTTTTTTTGAACCGATGATTTTTGAAATGAAATTTGTACTCAAACTCTTTGTTTCATTGATTTTTTTTCTATTTTTAATAATTTTCTTCAAAACCAACAACGGAAAAAAATTAACGAAATCTTTGATTTATTGAATGAATTGAGTGGAAAACAGAAAATACGTAGAATAAATGCTAGAAATAACCAGAATTTCAAGTTTCTAGCGTGACTGAAGTCTGAGAAAAAAAAATGAAACTCAATTTTTGTCAATACCTTTTAAAGGTAATATCTTGAAAACTGGTGGGCGAAGAAAATTTGGAAACACCCCCTTATTTCACACGAGCAATCGCATCCTGAATTTCGTCGCGTGATTTTACAAACACTCTATGTAATCTCTTGTGCTCAAATCTCTTCGATCTTACAATGAAGCTGCTTTTCAACCAGAAGGGTTCATGAATCCCGGTATGGTGCTCTAGGAACAGATTTTTAATAATTTTATATGTGCAGTTACTAATACAAGAAATAACCATAACACCAGATGATCATCTCCCATCAATTAAATCTGGAATTTAGAGCTAAATATCAACTTAGAGAAGCAAAATAACAATATCATATGAAAGCTTACCTTCCTGATGTCCAATTTTAGAGCGATAGAGTAGTGCTAACTAAATAAGGAACCAAATTTTCAATAAAATATTACGTTTCAATCTTAAGCGTGGCATCGACCATCACAGTAACTAACGATATACAGAATGTCCCATCTCAAACAAACCACCCGGTTATTTCTTATTCCATAGTGATTGGAAACATTTTCACGAAAGTAATTTTTTTAGTTCAAATGAGCACCTTGAATAATTTTGTTATCTGTTTAGAATTGAATTGCAAATTTTTTGTGAAGTAATAGGGACAATTCTCCTGAAAGGTGAATGAAAAAAATTCTTTGTGTTGTCTTTTCAAGGAAAAATACAGAAATAATTCAGAGGAACAAGTATCTAACCAAACCATAATAAGTCAATCTCCTTTTTGAGCGCTCGTTCTACTTGAACGAGTACTATATCGTTTTGCCCAAATGTCTGTAATTTTCTGGTTTGTGCCGAATATGGTCTTGAAAGAAAGAGTTCGACTACCTGATGATGAATTCGTGGTCAAATTCAATTTTGTCCTTGGGGCCGTCCGTCCGTCCTTTAGCACTATGGGAAGGGATTGTCCTAGAGACAATCCCAAATTCTCGGTTAAGTTCGTTGACCAGCCAAATCATATAAAGTAATCTATATAATATGGTCATTCAATTCTTGTTCCTCAATATCTCAGACAAAACAAAATCAATCAAAATTAAATTTTGCGCCAAATGCAAGATGGTCATAATAAACCTCATCCAAAATTTTGCGGCCATAGTGTGAACAGAACCATGGAAAATTCAGTTGAAATATTGAAAGAAGAAAACTTCATATTTTCATAACAAGATATCCGATTTAAGTGAAATTCATTTTGTGTATGAAGATAGACATATTGAATGTTCAAGGACATTTCAAGAGGATCGCTTCATCAGAACAATAGAATTCCATTTTGTTAATTGTCAAGTTTGAACATATTTGAATTTCTGAATAATTTCCAGAATATTATTTCGATTGTGCTGAGATTTGCATTAATGTATTAGGTATCAATCGCAAAACCCATACACAATTTTGAGGTAGTAGCCTCATTACTCTACCAATGAAAGAGCGCTCCAAAGCACTTGCTCAGGGCTTTCTTAAAGTTTTTCATTCAGATTAATTTCACACGAATCGTATTTTCCGAATGGGTTTTTCACTGAATTATATTCACTCAAGCAACCTTGCTTCTTCGATATAATGAATTACCAGATTCGAAGTTCGCACCTAGTCTGTAATTTTTCTTAATTAATATTTGTTGGAAACATTTCCGATACACCCAATCACCTCCTGCAAAACCAATTTTATCGGCAGATGAGAACTTCCATATCGTGTTTCGTTCCTGCAGCCTCCCTTAGGAAAATAAAAAAAAAAGAATAAATATTGTAGATCAAACTTCGCGTAGGTGATCGATCATGGTTTCGAACCGAAACGGTTATCAGATAATAAATCATCCAGCAGCCTCCAGTTTTACGATGCTAGAGGGAGGAAAGTTGAAAGCACGAAAATAATATGTTTGGTTTTTTCGAAGTCTCCGTTGATGAGTTGGGTGATGGCAGAAGGGTATAAGGTTTGCTCAGTGAGGGCAACATAAAAATGCTTTCTGTATCGACGGTTAATAAATTCAATAACGTATTTAACCCTGCGTTAGTGCGGTGGGGTCTCACAGACCCCATAAAAATTCAAATCATAATAGTTAGTATCGACTGATGTAAAATTCTGAAATATATAAATATATAGTTGGTATTTAATTTGCTTCTACTGCATTGACTTATAGTAAGTCGAAATTTTGTAGTCCATTTTCAGGTAGATATGATTCAAGACAAATTATTTCTAATTTGAAAACTATTTAAACGACTGCAACGCGGAGGCGACAGAAAAAAAGTAAATCGACAGCGTTGTGTTGAATGTCCAAGATGTAAGAATGAAAAGTCAAAATATACCAGCAAAAATCACGATGAACCTTCATGTTCAAATCTCATTGTTGAGCTGTGTAGCGATCGTACCTACTCAAAATAATGGAGTAATAATAATATATACCTATTCAGACTGAGATTTCTTATATTCACTATTCTATAAAACACCATAGAACAAAAACACTTATTTTGTTCAAAAAATTGAAAATATTCTATTTCATACAAAAAATTATATTTTTCCATCGAAAGAATTGTTATGATTAACATATTTTCCTTTTACGTTGTTGTTTCATTGTCGTTTATAAGCATTCGAGCAAGGTATATTTAGTTTCACAACGTGGTCTTACGGACCCCATCGCACTATTCACTCTGTAGTATGTGTCAGTACACACAGCCTGTATAATTACCATACGTGAGACGGCAAGGCCGGTCCAACCTCGCATCATCTTAAAATGTTATTGAAATGACGCGTAGCGTAATCTTTGAATGTTTAACCATTGCCGACTATGTTTAATATTAAGTATAAACACTAACAATTGGATTGTATAAATAAACAAGTATCAATTGTTTAGAGGAGAGTCCGATTACATGTTACTATGGTCATTCAGTGAAATGTCCAATTAATTAAACACCTTTGATGAGTCTAAGTGTATCATTCCACCATCCCTCTACGGTATAGGCGATTGGCCGAACCTACCCTAGTTGGGTACATTACAACTCCATAAAACCTCACCGCACTAGCACAGAGCTGAAAAAGGCGCTGTTGTTCGGAAGACAAGAATCAAAATCAAGGTTCAATCTTCATTGTGCACTTGGTTCTAAATGTGAATTAGTGACGTGACATTGGTTATATTCTTCAGAATATTTCGAATAATTGAAATCATGTATTACTCAATCCAGAACTCGAACTTCAAAGTAATAATTTTAAATTTACAATCAAAGTATGTGAGTTTAGCTACAAATAATAAAAATTATGTCGGCATAATAGGCGAATTTAAATCAACTTCGAGAATCCTTGCTTATTTTTACCATAATACATACCGGTATGGAAATGCACATCAAAAACTCATATAGGTATTCTATGCACCAGAGAGAAAACTTTGTCGTCCAATCGAACAGTGGTAATCTTGTAATGGTGTAATGGTCAAAAGATTTACTTGCTGCATTTCTAACGAAATGATTGAGATCAACTGCGGATAACGTTATTATTTTTCTCGAATGGAGTATCACTGGCGGCCCGACGAATTAAATGCCCTGTATAACTGTAAACCTTCGAAGGGCCCTTACATTGGTGGAACAGCTTACAATAGCAGCCGAAAATTAGGTACTGGAAAAGTGTTGCTCTAGACTTCACGCATTTTATTGTTACCAAGATCAACATACGAACTCCCGTGTCGTAGATTTTATTTATTCAGAACTCAGTCATTAAAATCGACATTGTGAGCTGCTCCTCATATCGAAATGTTTAATTCCATAACCCTATCTGCGCACTATTTTTCTTCCTTGATTGATTGAAATTTCACGATGAAATTATATTATATTTGGTTTATCGTGATTTCAATTCATTCATGAAGGTTGTGGAAAATCACTTTTCATATTTTATTTCATATTAAAATGTTAGGGTTTCACTTTTTCAGAAATTTATTATATATCTTTTCCATCAAGTATATTTAGCGCTAGGAATGAAATAAAAACGAAATAATAATTATAATAATGATTTCGAATGGAGCCTTATCATCATAACAATACTTAGATAGATAGACATTTTTTTTATTCACTGAAAATCACTAGTAACAGACACGAAATAATAAAACTGACAACAATTTGAAAAAATAGAGCTCAATAGCATATGATAATAACAGTTTCCTGCAGTTTACATAGGTATTTGTTACATTTTTCACACATCAGGCAATTTATTTTAGCATATCAAACTTTTAATCAAAGTGAAACCCATTGTCGATACTATACTGAATGTATCAGCAAAAAAGTTTTTTTGATTTATGGTATTATACTGACTGACCTAAGGCACATATCTAATTCCCGAGATCAATAATTTGGTAATGAGGTTTAATGTTTTGAAACTGATTCTCTGTCTGACAGTCAACAAGTTCAGTGAATTTAACACTGAACTGGTTGCTGCCCTTCTATAACATTTGAGAAACTTTTTCATTCCTATAGTAGGACTTAGTATTTGTAATCTTGATGACATTCGATTTTCAATTGAATAAGAAAGACATTTAGATGTAATAAAACAATTGATTGGAACAGGAGAATTCTTGTTTTCATTTCAAACATATCACCTATCCTTTAGATGTATTTGAACTTTTCTGTAATTTTTTTGTTGGCACAAAGTCGTTATCCAGTACATGATCGAATACAGTCCTCGTAATTCAACATCTTCATTCGGTTACGAATACAGAACGTTGATATCGTTGCCCACTATGTAAAGCATTGTATCATCAACGAATAGTCTTAATTCGCAGTTTTTAAGATTTCTTTTTATATCATTCAAATAAACCAAAAACAATATCACCCCCTGGCGTTTTACTCTGAGATACAGCATATACATTTTTTTAACTAGAAGATAACCTATGTATGAACTTCACCCTGTATGACCTATCAGTCAAATATGATATGAACCACTCTAAAACAGTACCCTTGATTAAATTTTTTAACAGGTTTCTATCAATTGTTTCGGAAGCCCTTTTAAAATTGATGAACTCTACTGAAACAATAGTCCTTTCAACTATCTATAACGAATATCAACAATTTTACTTTCACAAGAATGCTTAGCTCTAAAGCCAGATTGATCATCAGGAGAACCAACATTATGTTCAGTCAAATATGCCATCAATTGCTCTTTAAATACTAATTCTAAAACTTTTTTGTAGATTGTCATTTTGCGAAGGTCTAAATTCTTCGCAGTTTCTAGCAATGTGTACTTTTTCAATTGGAATAACTGTATAGGTCTTCCAAGCTTCGAGAAAAATACCGCATTTCTAAGAATCGATTTCCTGCTTTATCAAATGCGTCCCTAAAAATGTTTGTTGAAATATCATCAGAGACACGAGTATTTTTGACATTTTTATAAAACTCTTCAGTTGTTTTCTCGTGATCTTCGAAAACGTACAAAATTCGCTGTATTCATCCATTTTTGAGCAGTCATTTTTTCAAATCATGTGACACAATACCTTCAATGCTTTTGACCAAAAAATTATCTGAAATTCAAAAAGTTCTGTTGATTTTTTTAAACCTCTATAAGAACTATTAATTTTCCGAGTAGTCGTCTAATGAAAATTATATCGGTCCCCTCGTGAGGGTATATTGATTATATTGTGAATTCCTATTTTACAACCCAACTTTCTTGGTAACGAATCAAACGAAGTTTTCTTGTGACATATGATATTAATGAAGTAACCAACAAAGAAGGGATTTGGGTGTATTGAGTGTTCTGAAGGGATGAACTAAACAACTCTATGTATATCGTGAAATAAGCTTCATATTCGGAAACAGTAGGAAATTTAATCCCTCTATTATCTTCCATTTGCCAACTTTAGTGATTAATGTATAAAGTTGGGTAAACTTAACGGTTCGAGCATTATAGTTTCTTTCTAGAGCTGCTTACAATAATTACAGATTGAACAAAAATTACTCAGGATTATAACGAACCTACTATAGGGATGTGAATATCGATTTCCATACTTTTATCATAACTCATGAGAAAACGAATAAAATATGGAAAAACACATATTTGGAATTAAAGCTTCTGTGCACGTATTCATTTGAATAGGTAAAGGTATTTCCAATGAGAGGTGTTATTTTAATATTCAATGAAAAATGCCACTCTTCAATATAAATGATCGGATGTTTATTTCATTATAAAGAAAGAGCTATGCCGTTAATAGTGAAAAATAACATCACCACGACCAAGCCTTTAATGAAATTTTCCATAACCAAATCGTTATGGTAAGTGGCTGCCCTATGTCCTCGATAGCCTCACGAACACCATCTTTGAGGTCTTGAATCAACGCTGGGCTATTGGCGTAGACCTTTTCTTTCACGTGGCCCCAAAGGAAGAAGTCGTGAGGTGTTAGGTCACAAGATCTAGGAGGCCAATTGTGATCACCTCTCCTAGAGATAACACGGTCCGGAAACTTTTCACTTTTCAATAGATAAATGTTGATAATCGGCCGGCTTGAGTTCTTGTGTTCACTGAATTTTCTAAGCCTTAAGACCCAAATCTTTTTGCAGAATACAGTGAAATGATGTTTGTGGAATGCCTAATTCCAAAAAACCACGAGGAACGAACAAAACTGGTTTTTCTTCAAAGCTTTCGGCTACGGCAGCAATATTCTCTTCTGTTCTTGAGCGACGTGCACGGGTTTTATTCTTCACATCACTAACTTGTCCCAACAGCTCGAATTTTTCCACCAATTTCTTTATTGCTTCACGACGACCCAAGAATGTTCCAGTTTTACGAACCGTCTCTGCCGAATTTTCACCATTTTTATAGTGGATTTTAATTATTTAAGTGCGTTCTTGAAGCGTGTATCGTTCCATTTTTATCCATGGGGTAGTTTCTTCTTGTCAAATGTCAAAAAATGAGAGCTTCAAACGTTTCATTGAATGCAAATATCAAAAATTTGATGGGGATCGCATCATCAGAACCATGAAATATAATTATTTTCCGCCGATCTCAAAATAAGGGGTGATGTGTACGAAATTGATCATTAATGAATCATTTTAATGCTCATTTTATGTTAATTTAATGTCCAATCCCCATGGCAACCGTACACAACGTATTCAGAAGCACTACGAGAAATGTAAAAACTCTACTGGAACATAGATACATAGAAATTTTATTATGTCAAATGTAAGTCTCATGAAAAATGAGAATGTTCTTCAATCAATAATTCGTTCACAATTCATAATGAGATCATCGGAAAAATCTTGTAATTACCTCGTTTATTAATCGAGCGACTAATGGTCTCGAACTAAAATATCTTGACGATTAGTCGCTGTCTTCAACAACCTAGTTGATTAAATAACTATTAATTGTCAAGTGTTTACATATTTCTGTTTTTGAATGATCAACACATTATTATTCCGATCGTGCTGAGTGAGATTTTGCATTTATTTAGTATCAATCTCGAATCCTTCACGAAATTTCAAGGTCAAAGCTTCATTGATCCACTACTGAACGAGCGCACAAAAGCTCTTGCTCGGAGCTTTTTCAAATGATATTTTTACGCCAAGTCGAATGCAAGTCTGAATTCTTCTTAAGTTCTTTTGCATCAAGCCATTTTCGTCTGAAACACGAATGTCCAAGATAAAATGATTAGAATATATGTATAGTCAAGATCGATATACATATGGGCTTTCCTTCTCCACATCCGGAGTAGTCGGAAATACCCTCCTAGGGCACCAATTTCCCACATCTCTTTTGTGTTCATCGGTCTGATTCTCAAGGGAACTTTTACGAACAAATGGATTCCCTCATCAATTTCCATCTTTCCACATCCTACCGGGCACGAATTCCCAATTTGAATACATCTTTCATCCGCGGTACAGAAAGATTTCTGGTTGGATTGACACGATTACAACAATATGGGTTATTTATAATTGGATTTCCATTCTGCTGAGTTGGTGGCAGTGATATATGGATTGGAAATATCCTGAATTTTGGGGGGAAGTTAAAAAGTCGATTAGCATATACAGATGTTCTATATTTCCGAAGAATTTTATTCATTCGAGTTGGAGAGAGTCATGTACTTATGACTTCGATCTTATGAAACTTAAGCTTATAATCAATTCAAGGTGACTAAATATGGCCTGACTCTGGCCTATTGCACCTAAATATTTGCGACTTTTCGCTTTGCACTTTTTACTTTTCAGATGAAAAACTCAGAATAGGCTGAAAATATTCCCAGAAAAATATACAGAATGCGGAGAAATTTCGAAAAATATGATGAATTGTCATTCAAAAAATCGTTTCTTAAGACAAAAATGCAAACATTTTCATAAAAAACAAAATAAAAATAGAAATGGCAGGAACCGTTTGCTCCATACTAAGCATCAATTGCTTAGATAACTCTATATTGGCTCGGAAATGATTTTCAGTAACACGGCGTATAATCAATGCATGGTTTTGATGATAAAAAGGGGATTGCTGTTAGTTGTCAATATAATGTTGGGAACGACGGTATGCTGACTGTCTACTATTAATAACGAACTCAATAAATTGTCTCTTGTAAATGTCCAAGTACGGTCTCGGCCTGCCAATCCCAGCGATTGGGCTCATGGACTTTTTTTCATTCCTTTCCTTTCTGTATTTTTGCATTTGTTCTCACTGAACTTCGGGAAATGAATTGATTTTCGTTTCCTTATTTTTTCAAGAAGAGCAAGTTTCTTGTATTTTTTTTATTTCTTTTGCTATATAACTGGATTAGTGAAATCCGCAAAAATAACGGAATGTCACGTCAACAAATTTTTTTGAAACTTTCAGGTTACTATCATAGTGATTGAAATAAATCAAAATTAATCAATTTTCACTTCGCCAATTTGACCGAATACAAGGTGAAAACTTGCATATAATATTTCGGTATAGTATAGGCGCCGGCCTATTGGCTAATCCTAAATAAAATATTTTGCGACACTTTAAAAACTGGTCATTTGGGCGCGTTTTCATTTTGGACAAAATATTTCATTAATTGAATTTATAATGGAATAATGTTTTTCAAAAAAAAGGTTTTCATAGTATCAACAGAAACCGTTTACATACAGTCTAAATGTCCAGAATTCCATCTTCATATAGGGTGTTTCAAAAAGAGGTAATCCCCTGTCTAGGGTAGATAGAAAATCGAAAAATAATTGGAGCTTCGGTGGTAAAAAAAAATCGTAGCCCCATCCGTATCCAAGATAGAGGGCGCTATTTACACCTCATAGCTGACTCCCAACCGTTACAGGCATCGGGTGTTACCTCATGATTTTCAAATCCAAATACATATTTCGAAAACGATACACATTATCGAGTTTTTTCAAGAGTACCTTTTTGGTGTAAAATTGAAAGATGTTTAAGTTCATTTTTAAGTTTGCTCAATAAATCTAATATTTAAAAAGTTATGTTCAATACTAGTTGGTACGATCCGTGTAAAAAGCGCCCTCTATCTTAAATACGGATGGCGCTACGAAAATTTTTTACTGAACAAAACTCAATTATTTTTTGGTTCTCTTTCTATCCTAGAGAGGGGATCACCATTTGTCGAAACACCCTGTATAATGATAGTTATATGAATATGATAATTTGGCCAGAACTTCTGCTCCCCTTCAATTTACACATCCATTTCTGATTAGATTGACACGATTACAACAATATAAGTGATTTATAATTGGATTTCCATTCTGAGTTCGTGGTACTGATATATGGATTGGAAAAAGAAACGTTTTTTCCATTTAAATTTCAATAATTTTCAATCAATTAAATTTCGAAAAAAATTCATTCCATTCCATTCCATTTCTGTACAATAGAAAACATTTCCAATACTTTTTTTTGTTGCAATTTTAAAACAATAATGAACTCTGCCGCTTGACACGGTTACCACAATATGGGTTATATAGTTAGACTCATTATTGCACCAAAATTCTTGCAACTTTTCACTTTACACTTTTCAGATGAGTTTCTTTGCATATGAAAAGTCAAGTGCAAAGAACTTCAGTTGAAAGTTGATCTTTTCCAATTGAAGTTCTGAGAGGAAAAAATTGTCAAATTGAATGAGAATAAATAGAGGATCTTTGCAAATTATGATATCTGCAATATAATCCGTGAAATTTCATATTAAAGCAGTAGAAATAACTCAGAAATGGCTGAAATATTCCCAGAAAACGAGAAGGATTCAAAATACGGGAAAATTTCGAATAAAATGATGAACTTTCATCCAAGAATCGTTTCTTATGATCTACAAACTTTTTGAGAGGAGAACAAATCAAAAATAGAAATGGCAGGAATCATTTTCTCGATGCTCTACATTGGCTTGTTAATGGTTCTTAGTACCACAGCGTATTAGCATCAATGCATGGTGTTGATGAAAGCACAGTATGTCGAACGGTCCATAAAGTGGTGAAAGCTGTTGTCAATATATTAATAATAACCAAATAAATTGTTCCCTGTAAATGTCTAAGTACGGTCAAGTGCCAAAAGAAAAGTAATTTTTTTCAAAGAGAAAAAAAAATTAAGATATGCAGAATCCTCCCAGATTATATTTCAATCGATATAAGAAAAGTCAAGTGCAAAAAGAAAAGTGCAATAGGCCCTGGCGTATTGGCTATTCCTAAATACAATAACTTGCGACACTTTCACAGAAGATCATTTGCAGGGCGCGTTTCCGTTTTGGACAAAGGTGCTGCATTCATGAATTGAATTCACAATGGAATAATATTGTTTACAACAAAGGATTCCATAGTATCAACAAAAAGCGTTCACATACATTGGAAATGTCCCAATTTCAATATTCATATAATGAATTTATTATTTTTTTATTATTTATTCTCTGGTGTGCACAGCCATCCCTGTAATACTTCATATAATGATAGTTAAATAAATAAGATAGCTAAAGTTTGGCCAGAATTATTTCTGCTTCTTTTTAATTTCCATTCTTCCACATCTTACCGGGCACGAATTCCCAATTTGAATACATCTTTCATCCGAGAAATCTGGTTGGATTGACACGATCACAACAATATGGGTTATTTATAATTGGATTTCCATTTTGCTGAGTTGGTTGCATTGATATATGGATTGGAAATATCCTGAATTTTGTGTGGGAAGTAAAGACGTTGATTAGCATATACAGATGTTCCATATTGAATGCATAATTTTGCCTTAGAATTTTATTCAGTCGAGTTGTGGGGTGTCGTTTGTGACTTAGATTTACTCTCAACTTAGATTTACTCTCAACTTAGATTTACTCTCGTAGAAGTTATAACTAATTCAAAGTGACTTAATGCGCATTGACTTTGCCTGTTTGGAAAATGAATTGAATTCATAGGTTGAATCCATAATAGAATAATGTTTCTCAGAACAATAGATTTCATAGTATCAACATAAGACGTTCACATACATTCTAAATGTTTAGAATTCCACCTTCATATAACGATAGTTTTATCAGTTTTTTGTTCAATGCAACATAGTAAGACAAAAGTAAGAAATATAGAACAATTGCAATGTGTGTATGTTCCTTGAAAAACGACGTGCTTCAGTTTGGTCAAAATTTCTGTTACACTCGAATCTTCAGCCAGAAGTGATCTCCAACCATTTACCTACCCTCACCAATGAAAATACGAGTTTATAAATAATTCTGTTGTTGGGTTTGATTTCACCCATAATTCATTTGGACATTTCTATACTGCCCTGCTAAGAAAAAAGGTCCTATCTGCAAAAATTCCGGTTTTGAGATAAGAGTGCCGTTAGATTCCTCAATACGTTTTCTATCATACTGCTAATTCAATAGGTCCTATCTACATCTTTGCATAAAGAAATTACCACTGAAAGGTTTGTCGCAAGTGAATATTTCAAGGGTTCTGCTTAATGAAATCATCCTATGTGCATGATGCTACATTTAAATGTCCTATCTACACAAAGTTCCGTAGTTGGGACAATACGATCTAGTAGTAGTGTGGTAACGGCATATGGTCTCAGTAAACTGTCATGTCCCTCTGTGCTTACAATTCTGTGACATAACCTCAACATTCGAAAAAGCGGGAATAAGTGTGCGGTTTATGTTTGTTTTGTTGTTGCTGCAGCTGAAATTGTGTTTGATAAAGAACAATCCTAGATTTTCGGGCTAATGAATTAATGAGTGGTCAAAAAAAAAACATCTGAATCTTCTTAATTTATACCTTAGAACTTTCAATTTATAACTTTTCCAAGGGGTGTGATATGGATCGTGGGTAAGTTAATCTCATCACATACTATATTATATACATTTAGCATTTTTATTTCTGATTTTCGATATTACTGATGTCGATAAAAAATCATTACGCGTACATCCATAGTTATTTTTTTTCCACAGCAAACGTTTATTACAACTTGCACTGAATAAGGAGTTGCAATTCAAACTGAGCAATATTAAGCGGAAAAAGACCGTTACTAAATTACGAACAAACACTAAAGATCTAGATTACTCTCCTGAAAATGATTCAGGCTTGAGCAATTTTGAAAATGGAGCACATACAAAGAGAATTAATGTGCAGAATAGAAAAATCGAAATCATTTCGGATATAGTACTTGTTCCGGCTCCAACTGATTATGGCTCAACCTATCAGAATCCTGCTGGCTTAAATGATTCCTTTGAAGTACAACTAATCGAAGATATTGTTAGTAATATTATTGATAACGCAATTAACAAAGCGATCGCAAAGTTATACACCAAAAGCGGTGCCATACGGAAAAGAAAGAAAATAGATGATACACCCAGCATCAGAAAGAAATTCAAAAAAGAAAAATATATACGTGAGCATAACGTTAAAAAAAGTTGCAAATGTAAACTACGCTGTTCCTTGCGTATACCCTATTCGAGAAAGATAGACATAAATAAGCAATTTTGGGCTGTATCGAAAGAACAACAACATCAGTTTATACATAGTTTAGTTGAAAAATTTCCAAAGGCAAGAAACACTGTCAAAAATAGCGAGGCTCGAAAGTATTCATTTAAATATTATCTGAAATCATCTGAGAACGAAAAAATTCAAGTATGCAAAGTGTTTTTTTGTCAACATTTGGATACTCAAAAGAAAATGATCGCATTCTCAAAAATATAAGGAATACTGATCCTAAATTGTTGATTCCTGCAGCCGATAAAAAAAGACGCAATCCGTCTGATAAGAAAATTGACCGAAATATAATAAAAAATTATATTCTCTCCTTTGGGCCATCAATATCACACTATAGACGAGAGCATGCACCGAATAGACAATACTTGCCAAGTGACCTAAGTATTACGCAAATGTACAGAGATTTTCAACTGAAGTTTCCAGGAAACACATTTTCTTATGAACTCTATAGACAAGAAATTAAGAATATGAATATTTCGTTTGCCAACCTTGGTTTGGAAGAGTGCTGGACCTGTGAAAAATTCCAAATCCACAAAAAAAATCTAAATCACGATGGAAACGACTCCAGCTGTGAGGATTGCGGTGCCTGGAAAACACATGAGCAGAAATACAAGAATGCACGACAGGAGTATAGGAAAGATGCTGAGCAAATTTGTGGAGATACACTATGTGTTTCAGCAGATCTTCAAAAGGTTAAATTTTATATTATCTTTGAAGTTCTTTAAAACATACCTAATTTATCAAAATTTTCAGGTTATAATGCTTCCTAGATTGGACAATTTCAAAAAAATAATCTTTACGCCAAGAATCATTGCCTTTAATGAAACTTTTGCACCAGTAGGAAAAAGTTCAAAAAAACTTCCAGCGGCAATGCTATGGCACGAAGGCCTAAGGGGAAGATCCAAGGATGACATTATATCCACATTTTATGTTTTTTTCCGTCAAAATCGCGATATTAAATCTATAACCATGTGGTTAGATAATTGCTCCAGCCAGAATAAGAACTGGTCTTTAATTTCCTTTTTCATTTACATCGTCAATAGTCCCGAAGTAGCTCTGGAAACTTTGTTCATAAAGTACTTTGAACCAGGTCATACCTTCATGTCCGCTGATGCGTTTCATCACCAGGTTGAACTGAGTTTGAAGAGGAAGAAACGGGTATACAATTTTAATGACTTTTTATGCGCAGTAAAAGAAGCCAACTCTTCAAAAGTGGATGTCCACATAATGGAAATGAGCCACTTCTTTCATTTTGTGGACTACACATCGAGATATAAGTTACAGAAACTCGAATCAAAGATCCATCTGAAAAATATTGTGATGATGTCGTTCTCCCGAAATAGTTTCACATTTTCCTTCAAGACAGATTTCAGTGGCCATTTCTCAGAAGTACCAAAAGAAATTTTTATGGCAAAATATAGAAAAAACCTTTCGCATCCGCAAAAATGTGAAACATATAAAGGAGTTTCTTTGGAAAGAAAGACAACTCTTATAAATAAACTTAAGTCACATATTCCCCCTAATCGTATGGTTTTTTGGAAAGAGTTGCATGTGAACGATAAGGAGGATGAAGATAGTGATGAATAAGAAAGACATTTTTTATAGATGGATGTGTATGTATTTTGTTTAATAAAAATATAATATAAACTGTATTTAATCATCTTTCAATAAGAATATAATGCAATAGAACTTTTTCACCTTGGATCAGATTGATTAATTTCTGATAATACAAAGCAAACTTGTCCTATCTACTTATTTTCAAAAATTTCCTGAGATCTATTGAAATTAAGAAATTCTTGAAAATGTGTATTGAATCAAAAGCAACCATCAATATACTATGCCAAATAACAAGCTATTTGTGACAATAACACAAAATGTGCAACTATATAAACTTAAAATTCGATTTTCTCGGTTGGCGCATTTGGCAGATAGGACCTTTTACTCAAGGAGGGCAGTATAAAGAAACTATAAAATTTGCATATATGTATTATTTACTTAAAACATCTAACCAAAGAAAAATATAGAATAGAACCAATTTCAAAAGTATTAGAAAGAATAATAACAGTTCAACTCCTAAAGTTTTCTTTTTCCAATGGACTTATACCTGACCAGCAGCATGGATTTGTCCCAGGGCGTTCCACTACCACAAATCTTTTATCGTGCGTGTCTGACTGGACCAAGGCATTGGACGACGGCTATATCCTGTGGATCTCATATTCCTGGATTTCTCAAGAGCGTTCGATAGGGTCCCATCTGAACGTTTGTTAATTAAGCTGGAGCACATGGGAATAAGAGGTAGGCTACTCGACTGGATTCGCGCATTCTTATCTAATCGCTCTTATCGCGTGCGTGTTGGTGCTCCTCCGTCTGGCCAGTATTGTCTGGTGTCCCCCAAGGATCAGTTCTAAGTCCACTTCTTTTTCTTCTTTATACCTCCGACATTCCGCTTCAATTCAAGTCTTCCACTTCACTCTTCGCTGACGATGTTAAGATATACAATAACCCATCATCTAATTCTTCCACACTTCAGGAGGACTTGGATAGATTGAGAGACTGGTGTAACACTTGGTTGCTTCTCCTCAATATAAATAAGTGCCACGTACTGCACATTGGCAAAAACAATCCTCGGTTAAGTTATAATATCGGTGGAGAAGTTTTGGTTCCGGTTTCTCAGATTGTTGACCTCGGTGTTACCATCTCGGAGGACCTCAGTTGGTTAGCACATATTGAACATATCTCCTCCAAAGCCAGGCAGCTAACCTATATGTTCTATAGATCCTTCAGGGGTTGTGACGACCGTACCTTCGGAGCCATCTATAAAACCTACGTTCGACCCATTATGGAGTATGCTGGTCTGGTCTGGTGGTGCGCCACGAGAGGAGCCACCGATATTCTTGAGTCCACGCAGAGATGGGCCACTCGCATCCACCATGGCTTTCATAGGCCCCCCTACGAGCAGCGACTTTCTGCCATGGGTTCGACCAGTTTTGAGGAGAGGCGCATGCGCGGTGATTTGATCTTCTCATTCCGAGCAATGTTGGGACACTTCGGTGACAGCATTCGAAATATTTTCACTCTGAACACAAATAACCTGAAAGGACATATCTTAAAATTGAAACGTGAGCACTTCAGAACATCTCAACGTCAAAATTTTCTACCCAACCGTATTTTCTACTCCGGGAATCGGCTACCTGGCATGGTGGTTCGGTCATCCTCAGTAAATGGATTCAAGAACAGTTAAAACAGGTGGAGGTGTACATGATGGTGGAACGTCGGATGCTGTTTTCTTCGTCACCGCTTTGACAGGTTACAACCTTCTGTAGTTTTCCTTCTGTTCTTTTCTTATTTTGTAATTTTATTTGTAACGCGCTTCACGTTGCCAATTGTATGCTTTTATTTTTTTTGTAAATTACCGATTTTATAGGTTCGCCCTCAACTCTAATCAATTATATAATAAATAAATAAAATAAATGGATAATTTAGAGCTGTACAAACATGTCTATTCAGAATATCAAAAGATACCTTCAAATGTAAGAACCTGCCGTAACAAGGGGCTGGTTGTGACGCTTATGAAGATGGTTGTAAAAACCTTTTCTTCTCCACATATTATCGTCAGATTGCACACAAATATGGACTCTCATAACTACATTCTTCATGAGCACATCTAGAACAACTGGTTCACTGACTTCAGAACTAATGATCTAGTTATAGTGAAGGCAGAAAAAGGTTCCTGCGTGGTGATATTGGAAAAGAGTCTCTACATATATTAATTTGGGGAGTATATGAATGAGAATGGCTTTGTGGAACTGAATATCAACCCTACATCTAAACTAACTGATGAAATGAAGAACTTCAAGGTCTCTAAAGAATTCGAGAACACATTTGGAAAATATAAAAGGTTGATCCTCCCAAATCCAGAGAGTTCCCAAATTATACGGCCAGACAAAACTTCATGAAGTCAGCATACGAATAAGACC
The DNA here is from genome assembly GCA_013421045.1 of Propylea japonica. Lineage (NCBI taxonomy): Eukaryota > Metazoa > Arthropoda > Insecta > Coleoptera > Coccinellidae > Propylea > Propylea japonica. Next base: position 42,551,607 of record CM024244.1, read on the forward strand.
GGCTGTAAGCTATATAGACACGCCTGCTTACAAAATAATCAATTTTGTGAATGATGCATTGAAGGAATCAACTGAATTCAAGCCCACGTACAGCATACAGAACAGCTGTCAGTTAGCGGAATCATTAAAGAATTCAGAAATAGCAGACGATGCTAAAATAATCTCCCCCAATACAAAAAAATCTGTACACATCGATCTCACCTAAGGAATGCATCGCATTACATAAGAAAGAACTGATACAAAAAAGATATCAACCCCGACTCTAAGAAGGACATCATATATATGCTTATGTTAGATTATCACTGCAACAGAACTTCTGCCAATTTTACAACCAAGTATACAGACTGGAAGAAGGATTGCCAATGTAAGCGCCGCCATCATCCCTTTTTTTAGAAACGTTTTATGAATAACACAGAAAAGATCTTATTCAATCTAAAAACACCAATAATCCGTCACATCTCTAGGTATTACCGATATGTGGACGATATTCTGATTATATTCACAGGCGGCACAGACCTTATATGGGTTCTGTTGGAGCTATTCAACCCATTACACAAGAACATCCAGTTTACCTTGAAAAAAGGCTTTAAACAGATCAATTTATTAGACCTCACACTGACCATAGAAAACAATAGGACTCCCAAACCATAGCCATTATCAACAAGTATTCTAACCACCCAAAATGTCGAAAAAATTCCGCTTTGAATGCTTATATAAGTTTGACAAAAAGATAAAAATAATCAAAATTACATTGCAGAGGTAAACGGTTAGAGCTCAGATTTGATTGAAAAACCCTTAATGAAAAAGTTCATCAAGTTTCACAATAGGATAAATGATCCAGCTGCATCGGTGGATTTTCATTACCATTCTGCGGGAACATATGCTATGCTGTTGCCAAAATTTTCAAGAAAAATGCTACGGAACTTGTTTTCAAGGCCAACAATCTATACAGCCAGTTGTTGAACTGCAAAGATAAAACCCCGATACTAGAAAAGAATGAGGTATACAAGTTTAATTGTAAAACGTTCGATAGTTTAACAAAGGAACAACATTTAGAGCCATTGGCATTAAAGTGACAGAACACATCAGAAACATCAACGACAAGAGTGCCTTTGGAAAACACCTTAAAGAAAACTGGCATTAATTTAGTAGGGAAGAAAATGTCACGCTTTTACAAAATTTAGATGAGGGAAATAAGTTCGATCTAATGAAAATTTACGAAAAAGCGGAAAATCGAAAAATAACTAAAAGAAAAACTGTTTGAATACCCAAATTGAATTCCATCTGAACTACCACCCCATTTTTAAATGTTTATTGTAGCTTGAACCGCTTACGGAAGTCGGAACGCACCCGCTATATGTCATATGTATTTAATGTCATGTAATGTCAATTTATGTTTGTTTTGTTGTTTGTAACCATCGAGATAAAATAGGGAAGAGACGCTATGGCATACAATTGATGTAAGGAAAAATAGTACCACTGGGCTGGGCTAAGTCGAGGAACAATATGGCAGAAAGTTCAGGGTTTAACTGAGTTTCCAGGTTTTTCTGTTTACAAATTTCACCCAAATATTACGACGTGTTGGATCTTTAGGAATACTGTTCAAATAAGGTCAAATGAATATCAAATAAGCAATTTTTCTTCAGGCGATAATATACACATATAAAAAGATATCAGATTACCAAGACAGACTAGCAAAAATTTCGAATGCGGATCTGTTCAATAATCATCCCTATCTGTGATATGTTTTTCCTCTGATTTTTTCTTATCTGTCACTCTCTGCTCGAAGAAAGTCTAACATTGCACGATACCATTTTATTGTATATTATTAAGCAGAAAACTCACAATTAAACTAGAAACAGGCTCAAGAATCACAATTCCTCCAGAAAATTAACGATTGTCAAATTTGACGTTAGGTCAAATCGTCAGGATCGTCGAAAGGAAAATATTCGATGCCATAGTTTAAAAAAAACCGAAGAAAGTTGTATTATATAATTTAGGAATTAACAGGTTGTAATTGTAAAATCTATAAAATTTATTTTAACTTAGATTTACAGAAGATATATGCTGAACAATAGTATCTGTAGATTTGAACGAGTAAGTACACTCTAAGAAATTTCTGAACACCAACCAACACCCGCTGACACCAGCCGTATTTCCTCAGAGGTCCTGATTTTTTGGTGTTATTTCGCACCTTCTAAAATAACACCGACGTTCAAAAATTTTCTGGTGTGTTTCATGATTTCAAAAGAGTTGCTTTTTTCATATAAATAAATCAACTTTGACACTGAAGCGAGTGTGATTTTCATTCGGTTCTTTGCGACTTTGCACTTGTTTGGTGTTAAATCACACTAGAGCGGTGTGATCTCAAATGATCATCCAGTGTGTTTTGACACTGACTCAGTTATTTTTTACAATTTATTAGTGTGAAATAATATACGAGTTAGATCGGTTTCGGTGTGAAATCGCACCGTTTCAGTCTTAATTTGCACTAGCTTAGTGAGGTTGCAATAACCTGTTCGGTGCTATTCAGCACTGACTTATAGTCCGTTCACGAAAGGTTGAGCACATAGTAGGCGTTTTTTTAATTATCTGAAGTTGGCAGTATTTGCTGTCACAACGTAAAATAAATTCAACGTTGCCGAATGTAACCGGCCTCGTCCGACGAGCTTGCGAGATCAGAGAACTCTGGTTCGCAGTAAAACAAAGTGAGGTTACACTATTGTTTATTATTCTTATAATCTTATATAACAATTTGCCGCAGTTACACATTCTCATTCTATAATCAAAATGCCAGGAAGAATTTCCGTTGAAATGAGGCAGTGTGTGAAGCGGTGTTATTTGGAATTGAAAACAGCTTATGCTTCACACACCAACATATTGGAATCGACGATCATAACGAAAGTTGCGAACATTTTCAACGTAAGTTAGAAGAATATAAGATATTTTATATTAATGGAAATTGTATTTTAGATGCACATGACTTCAATTAGAAGAGTTATTAATGAAGATGATGACAAAGAGTTTCGTTCTATTGGAAGACCCAAGAAGACATCCACAGTAGACGATTATATATTTAGAAAAGATCTGCAACGACATATTTGGAATTTTAATTTGAAAAATGAATACTTTTCGATCAACGCACTACTGACTTATGCTAGGGAACATTTGGAGTATAACGAAGGACGTACAAAACTCTTCAAAATTATAAAGTCAATGGGGTATAAATACAAAAAAGTTAATGAACGCAAAATTTTATGTGAACAGAAGCATGTTGTTGCAGCCAGAATTACTTTCCTGCGAAAATTTTTACAATTTAAATCTGTAGAAAATATCAGGTTCATCTATTCGTCGATGGACACACGAATCTGATATGAAGTCGAATCCATCGACATTAAAAAATGAAGGCAAGCGATTCACGGTGTTGCTTGCAGGAAGTAATTTTGGGTTTTTGGAAGGATGTGACTTGATGTTAGATTCAAAATATAATGACCGTGACTATCACAAGACCATGACAAGTGAAATTTTTCAAAATTGGGTTGTTAATCAACTAATTCCAGCTTTATCAAAGATTTTATATGAGCGTTCATGAGGAGTTATTGATGATGGAAATATCCCAAATGATAATACTTTTATGTTCTTAGTATTAGTGTCCAGAATAATCAGTTATTTTGCTGGATATGGACAAAGAATTACGAATTCTCAGAATATATTCAACAGCGTTTCACAGGCTCTCGTCTGCTTCATCAGGAACCTACAAATTAGAGGTTTGAGATGTAAATCCATCAAATAGATGTGTTATATATGATTGATGATGAGTATTGGATGGATTTGTACATCTTGTCGCTGAATGAATTTTGAGAATTGATAATTTTGCTCTGTCCTTATCCTGCAAAGTAATAATTCATTATTGTGAATACTATATTTACTTGTAAAACAATGAATTGGAATCATACTTTCATTAATGAATACTTTCTGAATTGTAGGTCGTTACTGTGGTCGATAACCATTTGATTGCAAGATCAATAAATTTAATTTCTTTCTCTGTCTAGGTTGTTACTGCAATTGAAGATGGTGAAATATGTAAGCAATTTTATTGTTTTATGCAACATAATTGGATTTTGAAACTTTGAATTTGGTGGTAAATAATCTATATACCTCCATATGAACATTGTTACCTATAATCAGAAGATTAGTGGAGAAAAAGATGAAAAAGAATTCATGATATGGCAGCATGGACAACAAAATTTCGGAGTTTTATGATAATAATTATTATTTTTTCTTACATTTGTTTTGGGTAGATTTTCACTTGAATTGTTCAAATCCTTATATCCAGTACAAATTTCGATCGTATATTTTCTCCAATTCTTTTCCAATATTTCTGTTCAAATGCATTAATAATTTAATTCTACCTTGATTCATTGTATTGTATATGGATAGTGTTGATTGATAGCTCTGTTGTTTTTTATTTCCTGTTATAATTCTTTAAAATTGCAATTCTATTACCTGAAGTTACGAATACGAATGTTACATGAAATATTTTATAAATATTGATAGAAATAATTGTTGATATAATAAAGGATTCAACTCAAAGTTTTTCTTCTTCATTTAAAAGCATCATAACTATATTGAGTAAATTAACTAAACACTTGTTAAATTGTAAATCGAAAACTTCTTCAATTATTAACAATTGCATATGATCTATTTTGAATTTTTTTATTGTTACCTTCAATTTAATATTTTTCAACATTAGGTAGGTACCTACTTCATTGTAAACTATTGATTTTAGTTCAACTCAATTAATATTATTTAATAACTTCATTGTCAGATATTATTGAACATGATTTTTATTGAACTATTGAAGATATGAAATTTAACATTATTTTTAGCTCAAAGCACATTTGCATTTACAGGTATCATTACTGTATAGATGAGTTAATTCATCAAATCCTCGAATAAGTGTAAATTGAAAAACTCTGGGTTCAGGAGGATAAATTAATACAGATTAATCCTTTCAAGCTCCTCATCCATAGGATATTCTCAAGTCCATATTTACACATTATCAACAATCATAAAGATAACTGATTTTCTAGAAGATGTTATGAAGATGTGGGTTGCACTTCAGCAAAGCATCCACATTTATTACTCTATATATATCTTGATTCGTTTTGAGCATAAATATATAGGTACAATGTTTTCATTTTACACATAATGTTTGCTTCAGAACGTTTTCTTCAATTGACTTGATTCTGTTCATTCGCACTTCTATCGACTGATAATTCTCGAATTCTCCAAATGGTGGGATTGATTAAGCCTGAAACGTCGTCAACGTTCATATGGGTTTGATTTCTTCTTTTATTCCCCATTATTAAGGTCCAACATAACCACAACATGTTTTACATTATTCTCGAATTCATTTTAATATACCATTAGTTTCCATTTTTCAAACAATGATATTTTTATTCGAGTCAGGTTGTGAATTTGTAACGTAAAATTTCAATCTTCTGTCGTTCGATATTTAGAACTGTCTAAATTGCGTTATCAATTTGTCAATTTTCAGATGTGAATTGACATTGTAAGAAATCCGCGATTTATAATCTTTCTTGTAATATTGACAACATTGCGTATCAATATGACAAGAAAATAACAAACATAACCTAACATTTTAATATACACAGTGAAATATGCCAAATTGTCATGGCCAACCGACGGCTCAACCTTTCGTGAACGGACTATAGTTGAGATGAGAAATGACAAATTTATATCTGAAATTAAGAAATGCTATTCAGCGATTTGAATATCAGATATTTAATACATAGGTTCTTTCGAAGCTAAAATAATGCATCATGAACCATAAATTATTAATTATTATGTAGCTAAGTACTTTCTTCCTATGTTAATCTTTTGTTCTGCAATTGTTATTCATTAAAAATCTTTTAGTGTATTCGTTTGCTGTGCTGGTTCTTAAAACAATTCAATTCTCATTCACAATGAAAGATTACAACAATATTTGTTGCCAAAACAAAAAACATTTTCCTGTTGATAAAATATATTGTCTTTACACTGATAAATATATAATGAACAGATAGATATGTACCTGATGGTAGACCAAGTGAGGGGTTGACAGTAGAGGTATCTCCCAAAAATACTCTAAGGGAAGGATCTTCAACTAGCTTGAAAAAAGATCAGATTTTGTCCTCGAATCATCAGGCAAAATGAACTTTTCTCTATATCCAAAACAAATTTTCACTCATTTCACTTTCTTCGCCTCAATCAATTTCACACTTTCGATTCATTATCACAAAGGCACATACAAGACACAGAAATAGATAAGAAGGTGAAACCATTGGCAAGTCCTGTTTTGGCCATGCCGAGGACTCTTTGTAGAGCCGCCAAGAATTGGAACTATTGCTATTAACATTGTTGCCAAAGGTATTCGATTGGAATAATCAGTTCATCAGACACCATGGTTTTAACTGTATGACTATACTCATAATTTGGCAATATCTGGCAACCATGTAAAAATACTGAAGACAAACTAAAGTAAACGTATGGGTTTTTCATATTTTTGGTGCTTATTTTGATTCAGTTGGTGTAAATTTTGAAACATGATTTGGCTGAAAAACACTTCCAGGTGCTTTTTTTGTTTCTACAAGCTTCAGAAGTAACACCTGATCATTTCTGTGAAATTATTATTTGTAACTTCCAACATGCAGTGTATATTTTCACCCAAGAGATGATTTTCTGCTTTATGGAGCAATTTATTTGTAAGATTGGTGTTAAAGCTTGATAAACACAGTGTGTTTTCAAATATTTTTCTATTAATTCTTGATTTTGTTTCTGTTTGGGATAATGTGTTTCATGAATCACACCACTTAACACTATATTCTCATAATTTCGATAAAAATGATAAAATTGTGATATAAAAAAGGAAAAATATGCTTGATAGTTTAGTATTAGCATTTACACCGGGATTTTTTTAGAGTGTAGAGAGCCGTTCAAGTATATTGTAAAAACTAATTCCCAAATTACAGAGCTCCTGAAAATTCCCTAGTAGGGTGAAATATGTCGAGCGAATAGTAAAATAAAATCCATTTCCGACGATCTCAACATGAATAGTGTATAAATTCTTGATTGAAATACATTCTCAATTCGCACAAAACATACATTTGACGTAATGGAATTTCTATGTTCCAGTAGAGTTTTGACATTTTTCGTAGTGCTTCTGAATACTTTGTGTACGGTTGCCATGAGAATTGCACATTAAAATGGCTAAAAATTGAGCATTAAAATGGGTCATTAATGCTCAATTTCGTACACATTAAAAGCACCTTTTACTTCGAGGTCGGCAGAAAAATCCATTTATGTATTTCTATATTATTAACTTTCATCTTCTGTTTTGCTTTTGAGTCTCTGTCCATATGGCTTATCGAGGTTTTCGCCTTTTCTGTTTAGCTAGTCGTTTTCTGTTCTTTAGTGTTGGTCTTAATCTCCCGAAAAAAAATATGGGGTGACACCAGAAGGTCCTGGTGAATTTTCAGGTTCTCAATCTACACTCTGTGTTAATAAAAAGGAATATGTTTTGGATGTTGAATTTTAAGGGATGCTCGGTTGGTTTGACTTTTTGGCTGTCTTTTCTGGATCATCTTCGTTCACAGATACGTCTCCATTGAATACATTTTCCGAATTCACAGTCACACCCTACCCTAAAGTACATTTCAGCTTGACCACTTTTTTATCTTCATTTTAATGAATACCCAAATCATTTCTTATACCTGTGTTAGAAAGAGCATACCTGATTTGGTATTTTAACGCTACGATAAATATTCCAGCTGCTGCAAGAATCTCTCAACGATAAAATGATCGACTTCACTTATATTTCCTAAGGAACCTCAAAAACACGTTTATCGTCCAAGCACAAGCGGTATGATAAGGATTAAAGCCACCGTCAGAATAAGTCCGTAATTACTATAGACGGTTCAGAGTGTTCAGACATCGATTAATTGAGAAAAAAAGACTTCGTCACAACTCGTCCCTGTCACACCAACCCTGGTTTTTCCTACTTACAATAACTTTTGAACAGAAGAAGCTGATAACTCAAGAGCTACTGGTTGCAATATTTCCATTTACGAATTCAACTTTCCTGTTCAACTCTACCTTACAAATTCCAGGTTTCGAAGTGAAGACGATTACATCCGGAAGCAACGCCTTCAAAACTTCAAATTTTCAGGTTCGTTTTAAGATTGTAATTGAAAAGTGGTTTTCATGAATGAATAGAATAAAAGTCCTGGCTTCTCGGATATTTAAAATGGAAATATCGTTTCTCCAGAATAATCGGGTGCGCAGACTCCAAGTGAGGGCTATTTCAATTTTCATACGTAATTAAACTATCATCTGAAAAATTCTGTATTCATGACACACCATAAATGATGTTGATCAATTCAACGGTATAGCAGCCTCGAACCATTCATCAAACAGTGTAAATATTAATAGAAAAAATATAAATCGTCGGTTGAATGCAGAACTATACTAAGTCCGAAATTCATACTTTTCAGGAGACACGTTTTTTTGAATAGGTCTTAAGCCGATTGAAAATATATAAAAATTCTTTCGTTTTAAACTTTAACTTGAAGATCCTGATTGTTTTGTGATTGTCAAAATTTGGCCAAAAAAACAATTCCGAAAAATTGAGACATAATATAGCTTTGTATGGACATTATTCTAGTTCTGGATATTGGAACTATTTTATGTCCACTTTCAACTAAACTAAGTCCTTATGGTATGGGTTAGAACTATGCTATGTCCACTTTCAACTAAACTATGTCCTTATGGTATGGGTCAGAACTATGCTATGTCCACTTAATCGCTACATTGAACTATCACGTGAGTTTATATGAAATTGAAAAAGTGGGGTAAGAATATAAGATGGACTTGCAATACTTCTGCATCAGATGGAGCGTAGTATCAAACATCTTTTTAGGCCATAAACCGATTTTCTGGAAAAATGGACTTGGGATAGTTCTGCATTCAACCGACGAAATACATATTCCATTATCCAACATTCCACCGAACTACGAGTATTTATTTTTATGACGCTTTCTCACTAAGCTACGGTTAAATTTCATGTGTTGACACAATTATAACAGTATGCGTTATTTATAATTGAATTTCTAGTATGTTAAGTTAGCTCAACAGACGTGCGGACGGAACTCATTTAGAACTATCTGAAGATAGTTGAGAAGTTGAAGTTGTTCGGCATACTCAGCTTGCTGAAGCTAAGTGGCTTCTTCGTCTTGCGAAGATTATTAATTCAGTTAAATCGATTCAAACAACGGAAATAGAAACGAAGATTCGCGAGTTTTGAGCCCTAGATAATAATGGTTAATCGCTATTGTTCAACTATCATCAAAATGATAATATGATATATTCTCATATCTACTGAAATATAACTCGTCAAAGCTGGTGACATTTCAAATAATCGAGATATAGGGATTTCAACGGATTAGTCATTCAAAGTTCAATATTTAGTCAGACAAGTATTGGGTGAGAGGTTCAGTTGTTGACACCCTGATAGTGATTGACAGTTTGCACATATATACCGATGTAATGAACTATTGGTGCTATCTAAGGTTTTTTTATCTGTCTCTACCTATTTCAGAATTTTTTATTTCTATTTGGGTGAAGTTCAATTTCTTCATGTTATCATCTTGGAAACGGCATCATTAGATATTCATATATATGTAAGAGTTTGCTTAAGGAGAGCGACTGCGTACAATTGAGTATATTTTCCGATTTTTTATGATTCATATTCGTTAGGAGTTTTCTATTGTTCGGAAGATTCCAAGGAATATTTAATTGATGTAATAAACCTTTCAATGGTAAATATATTAAGTTAAAACCATATGTCAATAACTCTAAAATATTACATAGAACGGTGATTGACATAGGCTTTACCCTAATATATAAATCATTGGGGCTACCCTGTGGACTCCAGTCTATGCGATTGTGGAGAACTGCAAACCACGCAACATATGTACACTTGCCCACTGTGACCTGCTAGATGTACCATAGAGGACCTTGTGGCAGCGAAGCCGAACGCAATTGACGTCGCCCGATTCTGGGCAAGAAATGTTTAGCTTTAGTATACATTATATAACTTATGATGCTTCTGACACGAATAAATAAATTGAAGGGTTTACTAACTTCAATTAAATTTTCCTTGGAACCTTAAGTAAACATAATATTACACTTATTGACACTACTGCAAAATCTCGCGCCAAATATCGAATGATGCCGTTTTCAGAATGATAACTCATATACAAATAAAACATTATGAAATATGAGGACACAGGTGAAAAACCCTAGATAGCACCAATAGTTCATTACATCGGTATATATGTGGAGATCACTTATACTTTTTGTAATTTCTTAGTTTATATGGAATAAAATTGTCTGAACCTTCTTATTTCTCCACCATTTTAAGTATAAATGTACCAATGACCCATATAATGAGAATGTATGAGTGAGAAAAAGCAGGATGATATCATAACCAAAACTGATGCGAAAGTGAAATGAAATTATTTCAATGACTATCATACTGGGTCTCAATTACTATCGAAGTAGGTATGTCAATGACTATCAAATATGTGATTTCAACGAAATTGGTGTCTCCTCAAATATTCAATCGATATTTGTTGAAAGTAATACCAAAATGGCAACATTCAACTATAGTTCCGTAATAATACCCATGTTGTTACAGTAAAATAAGAAATCGACTTCGCCTGCTGAAAGTATACATGTCTTTAAGGTGTCAATCACTATAGCTTTTGCCCTATGTGCACTGCGACCTGAAGTAGGTCTATTCTGCCCCTGATACCCTGATCAAGTCACGGTACTCGGCCTAAAGCTCGTCGTCCAGTTCCATAAACGGTAGTGGTTTCAGGTATGAAATATCTTCATCTTTGATGATTTCCTATAGCACTCTTGTCGTTTCGAACAAATTTTCTGACATTCTGTCACATGATGTTCCAGACTTTCCTACTGTTTTGCAAAAATTCTGCATTCATCGTTTACAACTACATCCAGTTTCATCGGATACTTTCCATGTAGACGACAGTTTGAATCAATTGTCGAAACACGTTTGATAATCTGTGGTGGAACCACAAGCGCTCGACAGCGTATCGATCCCGACATCGAAGTCGGGTACGTCACTGTCGAGTCGAAGAGAATTCGGTACCAACAATACTCGAGAAGGATATCTCGACAAGCGCTCGGCGTTATCTCGACAAGGAAATATCGTCTGTCCCAAAAACGTTGACTGATATCTGTCACTTTTTGAGGTTTTGTTGATTGTTTACAGCAATTAGTGCTGCTGGGAATTTCGAATATCAAAGTTTAAAAGAGGGAAATTTGTCATGGCTATAAAATTTCATTGCCGTTAAGGCCCAAATTTGTATAATCGTTGGAAAATCCTTAAAGTATTGGTTGAGCCGGTTGAGGAATTATGTGTTTCAGTCTTTTTATATACAAAACTACAATAAAAATCATTTTTCCAAAAACTTTTATTCGATTTTCATAACATCTCAGTATCTCACCAATAAAAAGAATTTGTATTTAGAAGCGTAGCCATTGAATATACCTTTCCTAGTCCTTATCCCTTTGTACCTGCAGAGATCCCATTTGGGAGGTGTTTATATTACAGGTGTTAGGCAAATGAACCTGTTGTTACCTAGCCATGTTGTTTGTAGGTGCAAAACGATCCTGGAAAAACCCAAGCACGGTTTGGTATACGGATACGCATAAAGTTTCTTCCGCTGTGGGGTAATTCTGGGTATTCGCAAAATTGGGTTTTTCCATTTAGGAACTACCCCCAGACAAAGCTCAGGTGGGGCGCGCATTTTAGTCTTTAAGTAGAAAGTAATGCAAATATAGATCAGTCGAAGTTTGAAGGGTGAAAATTTCTGATAAGTATAAAAACATTTGGTGTATTACATTGCTCCGCCATTTTTTTTATTTTGAAAATGAAGAGCAATAAAATTTAAGATTTAAACTTAGTTCAAACCAAAATTATTCAACTGATCGGAATCTACCGATTTTTGACGACGAAATCTACCGATCACATAAAAGTTGGAGTGGCAGCACTGGCAGCAGTTCAATGAAAAAACTTTTATACAACTTACACGAGTGTTGTCGGCAAACTGATTGTACCCGACAGTGGACGTTTGTTCCAACAACAAAAGAGACCTTGTTGATCGCACGTGGTACCGATTTTACCCGACTCGTCTTGAAGAAGGGTCGTCGGAAGGAGGGGTAAAGGGATTACTGTCGAGTCGAGCGCTTGCGCTTGTGGTTCCACTGCTGATTGACGTCTCTTTAACCAATACATGCAATATATACACTTCGATTGCTTCAACGAGTGTAAAAAAGGTGGATCTTACGATTCATTTCTCACATACAAGAATAAAAATGAAGTTTTTCGGTGATAAGCCTACTCTAGATTGTTTGAGTCCAATGGCAAGTCGAAAAAGAATTTGTCGATGTCAGTTCGCGCACAGCTTCAATAGTTTCCGGGGCGTCAAGTAAAATTAGACGAAAATCACCCAATTCGTCTAGCAACGACCTATGATCTCTATTAAATTTACCATCATCGACAAAGAGTTGTGACAGACTTTCCTCCTATTAAAAATTGGCAAATGTCAATAAGAAATCATCTCGGCCGCCAGCTATTCTTTTGAGGAAAAAATAGCACAACCTACCCAGATAGCTACTCAAGTCGAAGACAAGGTTCTGTGTTGTCTAGGGTAGTAGTGACAACCATGAAATGTGAAAATAAAATGTCAGAAAATTTTATTCAAGTTGAGCAATTGAAATGAACACAATTCAAAAGTATACCTACCTATCAAAAGTATTCACATATAAACTATCTTATGAGTTTACTACTTTTTCGTTCGTTAATACGACTATAGCGAAGCATTTGTTCATTTGAAATATTAAATTTGTACGTCCGAAAAGAGACTCTTTGTACTTTTTCAGAGAAAAACTATCTCTTCAAGTTTCAAAGTTGATTTTCTTCGCCGCTGAATTGGTAAACTATTATGCATATTCTTCCGTTGAGCGTATATTGTCAAGTTAAGGTAAATTTAAATATTTTGATCGCTCTTCAATTAGGTTTTCCCATCCTTCAGTTCCACTTCGTTATTCTAGACATCCTTCCTCTTAAAATTTTAAAATAAACATTTTAATGCATAAGTTAAGGCCCGAGCTATTCCACGAACAAGCTTCCTATGAAAGTGAATATTAATTTCAAAATATATTCTCAATACCTACTGCGATGAAACTTCGACTTTTCCACTGTATGAACGAATGAAAGGCCAAAAACTGTTAACTTTCAATTAGTTATTTTGTGTAATTCATAACAAAAATTATTACAATTATTATGATTATTATTACGATTTCCTCAAGATTCACAGTCATTCTCATAATGAATTCGAAATGGACCAGAAATAGATTAAAGCAATATATAACCATAAGAAAGTGAATCAAGATCAAGAAATAATTTACTTCTTATCTTAACAATTCTCCCTATTCTATTTGCCATTAACATGATGTTATCTTTAAATTACCCTATAAGGAACCGCCCCCACTAACATTTATCCATGTTGCAGGAAGTTCGAAACCTCGACTGCCGAAGTTGCGGGCTGCGTAGGATAAACACCCAAATTTACCACTTGCTGCCTTATTTGAACCATCTCGACCTCGGCAACAACCGAATGCAATTCCTCGAAGCGGACGAATTCACCGACCTACACAAACTACACAGCCTAAAACTTGACGGAAACCAATTTCCTGTTATCCTAGAAAATACGTTCGTTCACCAAACTCAGATGAAATATCTGAATGTGGCCAGAAACAGACTGGCGAAGATCACAAACACATCATTCAAGAACCTCACATCTCTGCAAGAATTGGATATAAGCTACAACAAGCTGGATAAGCTTGAACCTTTGGCCATGCAACATGTGGCTAGTACTTTGCAGAAATTAACCATGGGAGGTAACAATTTCAACCTCTTAGTCATAAGAGATGTCCTGCAGACTCTGTATAAAGTGACTGATTTACATATTGCTCAAATGGGTATAAAGGAACTGCCAGATAATTTTCTTCCTAGCGCAATCCGGAAACTCAACGTGTCCTTCAATAATTTAACTGAACTGACAACAGAAATGCTTCCACAACAAATAAAGGACTTAGATATATCATATAACAAACTAAAAGGATTAAGTGACCGTATTATAGTGAAATTAGAAACTCTGAAAAGTGTGAACCTCTCGTCAAACCCGTGGTCTTGCGATCTATGCCACATAACCTCAATTTTATCACGTGTCAACAGGACTAATCTATTCATGAACTCCTCTTGTGAATTTCCGAAGCATCTGCAAGGTACCAAGCTATCAAATTTGCGGTTGGTAGATTTAATGGGTTGCGGAGTCGCGGAAAGCGAGAGTGAAAACAAACAAAGTGTTTTGGGGAACAAGGTTTCCTCAGTGTTGCTAGGTGTGCTGTGTTTTCTGGTGCTCCTTTCTTTTTCTGTGATATACGTCGTATATTCCTGCATGAGGCGAAGATCTCTGAATCTGAGAGAGCTGGAGAAACGTGAACGAGAGCGTGAGATTGCTAGTTTATCAGACCCAGTGGCGGTCTTCTCTAAGGATAATATCACCTTCAAGTTTCCATTGGATCTAACGGAAAACAAGGTCAGCGTTTGCACCATAGACGATATCAAGCGTCATGCACAGACGTCATGTGTACCTAATGGAACTGTAATTTGAAGTTCATTCGGAGTTCTAGTTAGGTTTAGCTGATGCGAATCAGTAATTGTGATATATAATTAGGCAAGTTTATATCATTCTGTGAATGGAGATGTACATAGGTCATGGAGCCATGGTTGCAGGTTCGAACTAAGGGCGTGTTTTGAAAGTTGGGTCAGTTAATGCAAATTGAGTTAGATAGTTAATGAATGCTTTTTGAGAGTTTTCTACACCTTCTACAGTAGCAATTCGTGAAATCATAGTTCAATTTCAGGAAAGGAAACATGTTTTTCAGTTGAAAGATTATTTGGGCTGTTTCCCAAACATTAATTTTGCGATTACCCTGAAGACGGCTGCCGAAACGTTGGATAGAACAATCCAAGATAATGGAAACAGGTCGAATAATCTTTCAACCGATGAACCATTATCAAGAATTTCCCGTTCACAATGTTTTTCAGAATAGAAGTCAGAAAATAAAAACTGAACTAGAGGATAGTTAATTAATGATATTGTAATTCAGATCAGGAAGTTGGAATTCAAGACAACAAAGTTGTAATTTAGAAAGGCAAATTGAATTCAGAAAAAAAAATTCTATTTCAAAAGATCACAGGTTTTAGGACTAATTCGAAACAACTTTTTAAAACTAAGTTGACGTTTCGTCGATATATTTCGACTTCCTCAGGAATGAAATAGAATAGGAATAGTAGATTAGAAGCACAAATATAACCCAACAGAACAGCTATGTCTCACCTAATTCTGTCAGTTGTTAAAAATGAAATACATGTAACATATAATATAAAAAAGCAATAAGCACCTTGTCTCATAACTAAAATCAAGATCTTTGTCAAACAATTGAAAGATCCAAAAAATAAACAAACAGCATACAGAAGCGGACAACAATACATATGGTTGACGTACAATAACAATATTGAACGTACAACACAATTGATCTAACGATTAACAATAGTATTTCACTTCAGCGGTATTTGAATTGTTTGAACAGGGAAATTAAATGATTGTAAGATATATTTAATCCCTGGGTATCACTTTTATGATTCACAGTATTGTTTAAGTTGATATATACCATTTCACTGAAATTTCTCTTCATCCAATTCTTTTCCTCATCCAAAACCAAAACCTCCTGAAAGTTGAATTGGTGTCCTGAACTGAAAGAGTGCACAGCTAGGGCAGTTATACCATCTTTATCTCTAAATTTTTCGCAGCAATCATTTTTGTGTGGTTTCACTCTATTTCAATGTAATTGTTTCGTTTATCCTGTATACTATCTATCACAATCTGTGCAAGGAATTTTGTAAAAAATATTGGAACGATCAAGGGTTTTTGTGTTATCTTTCAAGCTTGAAAATAGTGATTTGACACTCTTTAGATTGTAGAATACCAGTCTTGTATTTTTGGAGACTCTACTTATCGAGTTCGCTATCTTTGAGGACAACTTCGGTATGGAGAGGAATCTGGAATGATAATAAAAGCATAGGTACTGTGGTTCTCCTATCACAACTAGATGCAGGTTTGTATTCATTAATTACTTTATTGACAACAGAAGTGGGATAACCAATAAGTTTTACAATTTGTTTCGTTTCCATCAAATTTTCTTCGAGAAATTCGCTGCTGTTCAGATAGAAAGCCTTTATAATGATTTTTTCATTACTGAAATCTTCCTGACATTGAAGGTTTCATGTACCGTATGCTCAAAGTTCTGTCAGCTCTCCCGCCAACCTTTACATCTAGGAACGATAATTCACTGTCTGTCTCACGTTCTACAGTGAACTGTATGCTAGAATGGAATGCATTGAATGTTTTTAACAAGGTATCAACTTGCTCAGAACGCACGATCAAAAACAAATCGTCCACATATATCCTAATGAAGGCTATAATAATACCCAGGGATTAAATCGATCTAACAATCATTTAATTTCAATTCAAATTGTACGTCATCCATATGTAATATTGTATACGCTTCTGAATGCTGTTCGTTCATTTTTTGGATCTTTTAATTGTTTGACAAATATCTTGATTTAAGTTATGGGACAAAGTGCATTATTGCTTGCTCATATTATATGTCCCATGTATTTTATTTTGAACAACTGTCAGAACTAGGGGAGACAAAGCTATCCTGTTGGGTTATATTTGTGCTATAATTATATTTGTTGCAATAGTAGAATACTATTGCTATTCCATTTCAGTCCTGACGAAGTCGAAACATATCGACAAAACGTCGACTTTGTTTTAAAAAGTTGTTTTGAATTCGACCTAAAACATGTGACTCTACCACTGTATTTCAGAAGATTTTGATTCAAGAGTGTATTACATAGGTAGTAAACAGAGTGCATATTTGAAAGTATCGACGTTCTTCGAGAGTCGACAATGCCCACGAGAACCAATATTATTATCTTGCGCCACCCGTTTTGAATTAAATCATGTCTCGATTTCAATTACATGAATAATGAAGGCTAATTACAGATATAACTTTTACACCTATTTATTGATTCTGAAACATATATAATCAATTCTGAATTACAATATCCAATTTCTGAATTACATTTTTCTTCAGAGTTAAATATTCCTATTCTGAATTTCAAAGTACCGTTTCTGAACATCAAGTTCTTATTCTGAAATTCGAATTCCCTATTCTGAATATCAGCTCACTATTCTGAATTACATTTTACGTTTTCCGAATTACAATTGGAAAAGGTTTAGACTACATAAGAATTCATTGCATTAAAGGCAAGTGAAAATATCGAAATTGCAAGTAGGTAGTAAATTACGTTAATCGATAGAAATCAAATCAGCAAAAATAAAGTTATTTACGAAGTAGGAGTCAAATGTTTGTTGCTTTCTATCGGTTGATGTGATTCTTAACTTTTGGTTTCAATGTTTTCAAAACTATAGGAAATTATAAAGAAACGCAGAACTTTGCAATTAGAAAAGCAGAATATCGCATTCAGAAAGAGTTCAGTCAAAAACATATAATCTTAAAAACTTGTTCTCACGATAATCTTAAAGTTTTCCAATAGCCCTGAACGCGCACACACAAAGTTTTAATTCACTATCAAACTCAAAATCATCCTGTTTTACACAGACTTTGAACTGTCGTTAAAGCAGTCCGCTGATAGTTTCCTAACAAGTTGTCAGGATTATATTGCGAAATAAATAGATTGAAAGTAGTATTATTCAAGTGAATGACTGTAGATCACAGGTATAAATTCAGAGCTGAAATTGTTTTTTTCGTTTTGCTGACTGTCTATAATTTTAGTCGCCGAATTTCAATGAAATTGAATTCATTATTATTCATACCAGTTATAACCAACGGCAGTTTCTGCTATTGAAGAGGTTATCAAAAAACTATAATACTTAACTGCAGTCAAAATAGGATAGGTAAACACCTATAGATGTTCGGAAAAGTGACTCGGAAAGACAGAGAACCGTGTTAAACTGAGGACGCACAGGTTTCTGCGAAACAGTGAAAAAATCGAAACATTTTTACGATGTCATATCGAATAATTTATTTTTTCGCAATCGTAGTGAGGATGCACCGGGTCTCTCATTCTGCCAAAATATTCGCATTCTAGGTCAATAAGGTACTGCGTAAATCACTTATATCCAATTCATGAGAAAACATTCAGACGATAAAATTGTATCGATTCCGTTTGAATTTTAACGCGACAATTTTGTTGTTTTGTATGTACTGAAACATGGCGAAAATTTCGCGGTTTTTGGGCTCTCAAATCGAAGCACAACCTAAAAACCGTTGCAAACTCAGATACTCGTGACTCAAGACCTCCAGAAGGAAATAATACGATTTTAAGCTATTGAGCAATTTCTAGGGGCTAGACTTCTTCTTTATCACCACTAATTTTTCTGGGCTGGATTCAACAAGATTTGTCATTATATCAATTTCATGCCCATAAACCAATTTTTCAATATCTCCCCAGAAAAAATTATTGAAAGAAAATCTGGAGAGCTTTAGGGTCACGTTCGACTATTTATTTGTGCATTGCGATTTAGATAGCCACCCTGTTGTTACGATCGAACACAATTGTAGCTGCCGGACAGTCTAAATAATTCCATTCTCTAAAAGCTCCAAACATTAAAGTTACCGATAATAAAAAATGGCCTAATGATATAGTTTCACAGTATTCCTGTCCAATTATTAATTTTTTAGAATACTATGTATGAACAGAAATACTCAGATAGTTATACTTTTCAGGCCAATATGTCACTACTGATGTTTCTTATGTTTTCTTTTCAATCATCAGTGAATAAGACATTGCCCGAAACTGAACTTTTCTCATTTTTTTTCCAACAATGTTTCTCAAAATTCCATTCTTTTGATATGATCTTCTTAAAAAATCTTTCAAGTTGCTTTCGCCTTATAACATCGATAATCAGTTCTTTTCAAAATACACTTTTTCCGCTCATATCAACTCGTTAGGCATTTCGATTACTTGTACAAGGTTCACTGGTTTCAAAGGCAGCACACACATCTATCTCACTTTCAGACGATTTTCACTTATGGTTTTTATGGGTTTAATAGTTCTGCGATGACCACACTGTAGTAAACCTCTACAAGTATCAATTTTTTTATTATTTTCGAAATATTGGAACTTGAGTGTATAGTTCTATTTCCAAAGGCAGAAATAGATGAATTTATAATCTCCTGAATTGATTGACCGTTAAATTACCATTTCATTATCCTAATGTTTGGTTCTGAAATGAACATAATTGCTACAATTGCAAATAGTCCGATATGCTTAGCTCAGAAATAAAAGATTATCTCAATATTTGATTCTTGTTTGGCTCAACAAAGTGGTTTCATTTGAACATTTAATATAAATTTGCCGATCTTTGACTTCTGAGTTCTTAATACTTAAGCCTCGATTGCACTCAGCCCTCCTCACTGCCACTTGGTTTTCGGCAATAATTCCCGAAATACTTCTGCAGCAGTTTCGAAGGCAGTATGCATTTACACTCAGCCGTAGCATTGCTCTCGTGACCACGGTTCGGCAATGACGGACGAAAAAATTCCAGCCTCAGCGCTTTGTCTCGTTGATTTATATTTTATATAAATATGTGGATGTCTTGAAAACATGTCGAGAAAAAAAAAGTTAGTCCCTCAGTATCAATTTGCCGTTTTTTTATCTATTCAAACAAAAATAGTTCTAAATATTATTATATTATTCCAATTTGTGACTACAATCTACAATTATTCAATGTTTCGTATACAGGAATGGAATGGAAAGTTTTTTTGAATGAAATGACTTAAGAAGGATCTGAGAATTCATCAATTTTCGCAAAATGTCACCTGCAGATTTTGAATTTCTGTTGAACAAAATTCAACCGATGATAAAAAAAGGAGATACGAGATTGAGAATTGCAATTCCCCCTAAATTTTGATAGGCGATAACTCTGCGACTTTTGACCACAAGGGATAAGTTTACACTATCTATTCAAAGTTTCAGAATCCATTATCTCAATAATTCCCTGAAGTGTGCAGAGCTATCGACATTGTTCTCAGTGATCTTATCAAGGTAACAAATACACATACAAAAACGTAAATATAATTCACACTTTAAAAATTAAAATTGAATAAAAAAAACAGGAAAATGTATTTTAAAGAGCAAAGAGCAATTCATAGTTTTTTCATTTTCATAACCCCATTCCATTGTGGACTTTTTTTCGATAATAATAAAAACAATATTTTCGTAAAAATTATTAAATTTCGTTAGAGGCAGGGCGATCTTTTGTTAGCGCAGCCACAGCAACCTAGCTGAATGTAATCACTCACTGCGCCCGTATTGCCAGTCCCTTTGACTTCCGTCCGAAAAACCTCCAATTCGGGGAGCAGGAGGCAGCACGAGGATTCACGGCATGCAGCAGGGAAGTATAGTGATTACATTCAGCCGCTGTCCACTTCCCTGCCGAATTCCCTGCTACATGCCGTGGAAGTGAGCTGAGTGTAATCGGGGTGTTATGACGTAAATTCATTTGTTGCATTAATTGGACGAATGCATTCCTTTGACACATAATCGACTAATTGAGAATGTAATCAATTTTTCAAACTAATATGGTCTAACGCAATTCATGATTAGAATGCGAATAATTCACATCGCGGACCGGCAGACTGAGAACCCCGACTCATACCACTACGACTGCAGTCATCCCGAGAGCACAGTTATTTATTCGACATGGCGTCGCACTGATGTTTCGATTTTTTCACTGTTCCACAGAAACCTCTCTTTCTGAGTAAATATTCAACTCATATAACATTGTATAAGGAATATTCGAGTTTTATGCACGAAAAGGATACTTCAAATTTGAATATCTCCAGAAGTATTATATTCATTCTGAACATTTATCGATTCATCTTCGATTTTCAAATTATCTTGAGTATTTTCAGTTCACTTCCAAAAGTTACAGTGTTAAAGATTAATCGTGAAGTCGCAGCTTTGCAGTCGAAGTGCTTCTGTAGTGTTATACCTTTTTTTTTCAGTGGAAAATATTGTCTCTGTATCTACAGCCTATTATACAGATTTGGAAATTCACATCGAAAACATACGACATTCAGTGCATCAGGCAGAGAATTCTTCCTTCCAGTTGCACTGATGAATAGTCGAGATAATCAAGTGCTGTAACTGAATGAATTTCGTTGTCTTATTGCAATAATCTAGTCTTGTCTCTCTTATCGCAGTATGGTAGGGAACCTGCAGTACACGTATATAATTATTTAATTTGTCTAGCTGCCCGTAATACTCGATTCAAGTATTTACGGTTGCCTACCATACTGAATGAATTACGCCCCTCTCAAAGATAAGAGAGAGACAAGACTAGAATATTGCAATGAGAAAACGGAATTCAGTGTGTTACAGCACGTCATTGTCTCGACTATTCATCTGTGCAACTAGACGGAAGAATTCTCTGTCTGATGCATTGTATATCGTATGTTTCAAATGTGGATTTTCATACCTGTAGATTATTGTTATGTGCAGCTACTTGATTTCGCACATTCCTATTAAGCCTGCTAGGAAACTATGAGGTGTTAATGATGTCTTGCTAACCCTGCTCACGTTTCTCTGGAGGAGAGCTATTGGTGAAGTATTTATTTCTATTTATTCTACAGGCAAAAAAAGAACATTCCAGTTCACGTTCAGCCTTGGACTCTTCATTATTATTATTCATACTAATATAATTTATTATGTTCATTCAATGGCAAAATGGAAACCATTTCGCTTCATGTTCATGAAAGGCAGCGGAAGACAATGACATATTTTATTCTCTTTACCAGTGGTCGCCCCAACTCATTGAAAATAAACCATGACTTAGGTAAATTAGTTTTCACTTACAAATTAAGGAGTAAATTGAAAACGGGAATGCAAGAAAAGTGAGGGTTTTTTGTAGTTGTTTACGTCTTCACAAAGGATCGAAATTGCCCTACAAATGACAATGGTAACCATACGTAGCTGTGACTTTACAAGTAACTCTAGTGTTAGCTGTAGCTACGGCGTCCAAATTCTTCTTTAGTGTCATTCTTTCGCATAGAAACATCGAAACGCTATGCTTCAAAATGTAGATTCTCTCTCGCCAGCTGATGCTATGCAGAAATTTGATCAATTTAAATCACAGTAATCGAACCTCAAACTGAGAAAAAACATAACTATATAGGGTATTTCAGAACAAGGTTCCGTATATTCGGGATGTTAATCGTGAGATGATTTTATGATATAAAGTTTCTATCAACTATGGATCTCTGACGCGTTGTTTCTTGAATTAAAGGTGTCAAAGATATTTTCGATACCGTACACAATTTTTGAGCGCTCGTTCTAGTTGCACGAGTGCTGAATCGTTTTGCGAAAATGTCTGTAATTTTTTAATTTTGGGACATAAATGACCTCAAACCAATGGTTTTGATTCCCTCATGACAAATAACTTCGGAGGGGATCGTTCTAGAATCTTGAAAAAAAATCGTATAGAGTTTCCCATAAATTCTAAATTAAGAAAGGAGGTGTTTAAAATTTTTGATCTAATTCATTCGGACAGAAAAGTCTGTATAGTGATTATTAAAAATAATTCTGTACATATTGAGAAAATTATATTTAAATGGTAATTCATCACCTATCAAAACGCAAAGAAAATCGTTTACGTTTTCGAAAATACTTTCGAAAAAAGAATTTTGCCTTTGAATTCGAATCTCAGAAACAATGCGTCAAAGACCCATAATTTTAAAAACCGTTTATCATCAAAACATCTCAGGATAAAGATCCTGAATTCACGGAACCCCATTCTGAATCAACCTGTATAGTGCGATCTGAATTATGAATTACTCTTGAATGAAGGCACATGAAGACTCATTCATTCTCTTGTTAAAATCTAGACTTCGAACCTGCAAAACTTTGGCAACTTTCCAACATATCTTGTACAAAAGTCTAAGAATTCCAATGTTTTGTAAATTCTTCGAGTTAAGCAATGATTATTTTGAAACGAAAAATGTATATGATTATATCATATCAAAATTTTATATCTATCGTTGAAAATAAGTGAGATAAAACTCTCTACTGAGAATTAATTTGCATTAATTTATTGTAATGAAATTATTTTCACTGTTTTATATGCAGATTCTATTAATAAATTTTGAAAATATACTTTTTTTCATTCTTCGCATAAAATAATATTTCTGTTATTCTAGGACATTTGAAGGAAACTTTAATATTATGTACAGGGTGGCCAGAATTTCCAACCCTACGATATAAAGAAAAATGAATGGCAAATTGGAGACCTATATTTCCGAGAACAACCGTATTCCTCTATCGTCATTTGTTTTCGACATTGACATTTCGGAAATTTCAATTTTGGTCATTATCTTCGGTTTTCTCTGTGCTATAAACTTGAAACACAAACATTATACCGACATTTTTTTGATAGGAATCCAGTGGTTTAATCTAATTTCGTTTCCTCCTATGAAAACAAAAACAAATTCACTCAAAAATGATCACCGTTTTTTCCTAGTTTCAAAAATATTTAACATGTCATATATCGCTCTTAGTGGCGACGCTAATGGGAGGGCTGGGGTAGCCCACATTTTTTTAGTGGGAGTAGTGATTAATGATTTGGTACATTTTTGTTGAACATAGGCAATACAAATTCAGTGAGCTGGGCTTGGGTCAACCCTTGCCCTCCCAAGCGTCGCTACTGTCCTAAGAGCGATATATGAAATGTTATTCATTTTGGAAACGAAAAAATAATACATATATTGTTTCCATGAAACAAAACAAAATTTCATGTAATGAAACAGGAAGGAAACCCCATAGCAAAAATTACATTAAGCCACTGGATTCCTTTCAGAAAAATAGTCTGGATAATATTTCTGTTTCGAGTTTCTAGCACAAACATCTACAATGACTAAAATTGATATTGCCGAAATGTTAATTTTGACTTATAACTCGAAAACAAAAGACGATAGAACAATGCGTTTGACGCCCAGAAGAGTTTCTCGAAAAAAGATTACCGTAATGTGTCCTTCTTTTTGTTCTATT
Organism: Propylea japonica; assembly: GCA_013421045.1. Taxonomy (NCBI): domain Eukaryota; kingdom Metazoa; phylum Arthropoda; class Insecta; order Coleoptera; family Coccinellidae; genus Propylea; species Propylea japonica. Next base: position 42,575,962 of record CM024244.1, read on the forward strand.
TCATAGGTTTAAAAAATTGTAGTTCAGGGATCACCAAATTTAGTCACCCTGCACAATGTTGTATTTACTGTTGAAAAACTATATACGTCTATACAGGGTGAGTCTTTGACTTGTACATATATTTTAACCGTATATTCTTGGGGTCGAAAGAAACACTTTTTTCCTCTACCATTTTTTCCGATTCGGCCTAAATAAGAAGATATAGCCCTTTTTTGTTTTCAGAATGAGCTATGCCGCCACTGGTAAACTAACCACTGAATTTTTGCAAGTACGTGATATAGGTAGCATTCAAACCTTCGAAATAAGCTATTGTATCAAAGAAACGAGTAGATATACCATTCGAAATTTTCAAATAAGCTGCTGTATTAATGAAAGAAATATGAACTTACTTTTTTAATACCAGTTGTATATTTTCTAATGCAATGATTGATTCATCCAAAATTTTGCTAGTGATGAAAAGCAGAATAATCTCTTCTTGATGTATACTTCATTTTTGATTATATCGGATTAACTTTTAAACCACCTATTTTAGCTATAGCATTCATTTCCAATATCTCTTGAAATCTTCCGAAATCAAAACAACTCAACCATAACACGCATGACATTTCACGTTCATAAACACCACTTGGGCGATTGCATTTCAAGGGGTGTCCGCATATTTATGTTCTGTGGTCCGCATGGTGAAAGTCACAGACGTAACACATGATTCTTTGACATCGGTGTTCTGTGGTCAGTTTGTTTTTCAAAATCATACGACTTCATGAATAATAACTTATTAAGGTCATTTTAGTAGTAATAAATATGATGAATAAATGAGAAATGAATGTATTCTAACGTAATGTGAATTTGGATCAACGTATGTCAAAGCTCAACGAAACAAAATTGCAATAGGTATGTACTTCGAAAGTGGTGTGGAAATTTGCTTGAATAGATAAGGATTTACACTGAAGAAGTATAGAGGTGAGCTTATTCATTGTAACCCCATTTTTAAAGAAAATCCGCCAGTTCTCTTACCATTCATCATTACAGATAACAAATTCTCGAATTATTCTTGAAATTTGTCAAAGTGACCACAGGAAAAATTGAATTCTGTGAATATTTCCGACAGAGTTGCATTCAGCCAAAGTACCCAATTTTTCGAATTTTAAGATTTTTTCTTTTTTTCAACATCGAATTACTCGGAATTTTGTAGTCGGGAAAGATTAATCATATTCATGAAAAACTATGTTTCAAAATCATTTCATTTGAAGGAATCGTTTGCGAGATATTACTGAAAATTTATGCTTTTCATGGATTTTCAACAGCCTGTATCTTTTTAACCAGGCCGAATCGGAAAAAATGGTAGAGGAAAAAAGTGTTTCTTTTGACCTCAGGAATCTACGGTTAAAATATATGTACAAGTCAAAGACTCACCCTGTATACCAAGACCATCCGAATGTCATTTCAATTGTAACACCAGAGTAATTATGCTACAAACAATCAATTCGGTAGTCATAATAATAAATAAAATCAGTTTTTTTATCACGCGAAATCCCGACGCCTTTAGTTTCGAAAAGTATAAGAGGGGTCCAGTGCTTGATAATTCCTTCTTCGAAGCTCTGCGGCGCTCGGGAGAACTTAGAGGTGCTCGATAGCACTTTGTGGTGTTCGAATGCATTTTGTGGTACTCGAAAGCATTTGATAAAAGAACACCAAATATCAAGCAACCGTTTAAGTCTAGTGCTGACGACTAAAGAAATGCTTCGAACAAAACGAAAGGCTCTGAGACTTGGAAGTATAATTCTGATTCAGACTATTTCTATTCAGTCATAATTTTGCAAAATACATAGATGAAGACTTAAGATTGAAAACAATTTCCCTGCAATATAATTAAGTTAATCATTCATTCGTATATGCTTTGATGCATTTATATGCATAAAACCATACATCACAACTCAAGAAGAACCTACGCGCTCGCCATAATACGAAACAGGATCAGAATAGAATAAATGAAACAATGGAGACAATAAAATCAGTTTTGAAGACCAAAGACAACCTGTGGCCTGGCAAATCCTAACATCGATGTCCAGAGTAAGTATGCACTTTGATCTCCGAGCACCTGTTTTTCAATTTCGAACGTGCAAAAATTAAAATTTATATTTTTTCCTAATGTAAGGTTCGAGAGAAATGTGGAGTTCAAAGCTTTTTAGAAAACTCCTTAAACCGTCAATCACGTTCCTCCTGATGCCCGACGTTCTTATGTTTCAAAAAGTACATGAGGGGTTCAGTGCTCAATAGTTACTGAAACTGCTTTGGAGCTCTGCGGTGTTTAGGAGCATTCAGCTGCACTCATCAGCTCTTTGCAGTGTTTGAGAGCACTTTTTAGTATTCAGAAGCTTTTTACGGTTCTCAGAAGATTTCTCGAAAAAATTTCGAAGCACCAAGCACTAAGCACCGATTCAATCTAGTGTTTACAAGCGCAAAAGTGCTTCGAGCAAGGCGCAAAGCTTTGGCACAGCTCTGAGACGTGATAGCATAATTCTATTTTTAGACAATTTCTATTCAGATATCGATTGAAAAATATTCTGGAAGGATTCTGCATTTCTTAAAAACTTTATAGGTTTTCACTCCTAATCTCTGAAACAGAAATAAGTAAAAAATATTTCAATTAAGATTAAGTGCTCCTGCGAGAATCTTATTTGTCAGGAGCAAATTGGTCTTGAAAAAATTGTTGCCTTACAGTAAAACTGAAAAGGAAATAAATGAAAAAGATAATGTAACATTTCGGTGTCTATATCAGACACCTTCTTCAGACAAACTCGTGAAATCTTCAGAATTGTATTTTTTTCATTTGCAATCTGATTGACATTGAAAGTTGTCAATATATAGAGATTAGAGATGTTGATTTATTTAATTTTGAAATTTCCTGATGTCATTTTTTCTCCAATAAATAAATCCAAATACGATCTATTCCAACAGAACAATTGGCCAAATTATCTACTTCATCCAACAAAATACATGTGGATTCCTTAATTTTTCTTTTATCATTATCAGGTTCCGTCATTAGGATCTTTGTGTTAGTTTATCATTATGATCTCCGCTATTTGAACATACATGATCAGCGATTTGTGATCTTGTAATGTCGCTATTTTTGATATTATTCTTATGTTCCCGTTTTTTTACCGATAAAGGTCTTGATGTATCTCCTGTATAAGATTTTCCACATATACAGGGAATATTGTAAACACATTTTTTTTTATTTTTGTGTCTCATTCATTGGTTTCGTTCTGGTTAGGATGGATCTCAAATCATTTTGTGTTTTGAAAACAGTTTTTATGCTGAATTTGGAACCAATTCTTCTCATTTTTCTTTGAAAGGCCAGGAATATAAGGAATGACGTTCAACAAATTTGGTTGTTTTCTGACGCTTTTCTGTTTGTACCTGATCATCATTAGAATTTTGATTAGATATTTTTCATTCTGAATTGGAAATTGTTCTTTCTATAAAATTTGGTGGGTATTGATTAAAATTCAGTCATTATTGCGTAGAATAAACGAATCAATACGTTGAGATTGAAAGCAATCTCCCTGCGATATAATCAAGTCAATAATTCATTCGTATATGCTTTGATGCGTTTATATGCATAAAACCATACATGACAACTCAAGAAGAACCTACGCGCTCGCCATAATACGAAACAGGATGAGAATAGAATGAATGAAACAGCAACTCCACTCGAAATATAATCAGTTGGAGAACAAAGACAACCTGTGGCCTGGCAAATCCTAACATCGATGTCTAGAGTAAGCATGCACTTTGATCTCTGAGCGCCTGTTTTTCAACTTCAAGCACCATACTTTGTCTTTAACCGAGCAACAATTAAAATTGGATTTGTTCTCATAATGTAAGCTTGGAGAGAAATGTGGAGTTCAAAGTTGGTTACTCCTCTATAGTAATTGTTGAAACCGTAGAGAATGAAAGGGTTGAAATTGAATTTTATTTTCTATTCCTGCTTTTTTACGAATAGGGTTGCAAAGTTACAAATTAGTTTCAGTGCACTAATGACAGGGCATTTTCAAATTTTCTCGGAAAGCTTGACTAACCGTATTTCCTTTGTTTTGTTTAGGATAAAGCTAATACGAATGAATAATTTATATCAGGAAATACTCGAAATAATTTTATGTTTATTCGTTCAGTAAATAAAGAGAAATTTCATAAAGTTGTTAATCCTGCTCCTGTTTTATCCATAGCAATTTATCGACATTTTCACAAAATCAATAATGGAGATAAGCATTTATGATGCCGATAAACGGACAAAAGCTTTCAGAAATCATATATATACATTAGCATTTATGAGGCTTTAGTAAGGATGTAATATCCACATTCAATCCGCTGTGTTAAATAAATATTTAAGTCTTCGGGAGATAATTTTGCGATCTCAAAATAAGGATTTCTGAAGGAGCCTACAAAACCTATGATCCTTGTAAACATTCTGAATTTCACCAGAATATATTTTTGAGATTTCAACATTTTTAATGGAAAATCTTCAACTGGTTGTCTACCGGTCGTACCGACCTTCTCGAATTCTGCACGAAGATTCGTACAAATAATATACAGCGGATAATGAAAATTTCAATGCAGATACGTAGGCATATGAATATGTAATATAAAAGAAGATAATAACAAGCAGAGAATTAACGCATAACATCAACATCAATACAAAAATATTGAATGCATAGAATAATATTAATCGATTGAAATCAACCAATATTACACTTTGTTTGTTTAGCTTTGTCCTTATTACGATTCATCAGCACAGGATAGCTCTGAATGATAGAAGAGATTAGATACCTATGGCGCATTCTCTAAATTCATACGAATAACCTTCTTCCGTAGCAACCTTTAACGAAGCAGTGACATGTTTACTATTTGTCACATTGACAGAAGCGTACTTGCAGTTCGCAAATTTTACGTCCTCGGTCCACGACGCGAAGCTCTCAGGGTAACGTCAGTTGAGACCGTAGTAAGTGATAAGCAAAGGTTTAACGCGTAACATCACCATTAAGACAACAATGATGAATGCAGAGGATAATATTAATCGATTGAAATCAATCAATATTAAACTTATACTTCGAGCTGATCTCGTCCTTGCCCCTGAGCGCTTCGCGTCGTGGAGTGAGGACGTAAAATTTGCCAACTGCAACTACTCTTCGGTCAATGCGACAAATGCTAAACATGTCGCTACTTCTTTCAAGGTTCATGCTACGGAAGAACGTTGTTCCTGGATGGCGTCTTCGGTATATTCATATACCTGAAAGAAGGTGCCATTTTGTTTTAAGTTCCAAGATATATTCTGTATCATCCAGTGCTATCCTGTGCTGATGAGTCTTAATAAAGACGAAAAGGCTCTGTTTGATACCACTTCCTTGCATTTTGCCGTGGGCGAGGACAAGAGTAGCTCCAAGTATGAGTTCAATAGTGGTTGATTTCAATCGATCAATATTATTCTCTGAAAAGGATAATAATAATCGACAAAATTAGCAAACATCATACTCTTAATTTGGAGCTAGCCTCGTCAACGTTGAAGGAACCTACAAGGAGTTAAGAAATAAAAAATATAAAATAAAACACACTATTATTGTTTATTAAAATCTTCGGCTATCGATTTCGGAATTATTCCATCATCAGGCCAGCTGAAAGTATACAAATGTAGTACATGTATTTATTTAGGGGAGAGTATGCAACTTACTGTCTTGAATTAAAATGAACACAAACTGTTTGAAAACATTAAAAGTGGTCCTCCTCTGTCAGAATTGTTCAAATTTAAAAAAAAATCTAGTCAACCTTTACTACTAATATATCTTTCTTGTGGGAATGTCAACTGAATATGGAACTATAGGATATGTGCGAAATGTGATATCTAATATGTTAATATATGTGGTCTATTGGTGGCGGGAATTTTTGAATTTTATATTTATTGTTGTTTTTTTAGGAATCTATGAGTTTGAAAATGCTACTTCTGTCGAATTCTATATTATCATTAAGTAAAAATTGGTTGTCTCTATTTTTTAAAATTTCTAGTTGTTCGAGTAATATAATTTTATGGTAATTATTTTCTTTATGAAGCATTTTCAGATTATCTAATGAGATATGATGTCCGGTATCGTTTAAATGTGTGCCTAAAGTGGAATGGGGTTGATTTCTTTTGTGTTCTTTGAATCTTTTTTCTACATTACGAGTTGTCATTTCTATGTAAAATGAAGGGCAGTTTGTGCATGTTATTTCATAGACTCCGCTGGATTGTTCAAATTTAGATTTCATTTTATTATTGATCAGTATATCCACTATTGTTCTGTGTCGTTTATTTGTTAGTGTATAATTGTATTTCTCTGAAGTATGTTTTAGTTTTTCATGTAGTTCTTTGTAATATGGTGTTGATATGAAATATTTCCTGATGGGTGTGTGGGGGTAGATCTTATCTAGAATTATTTTTCTTTTCGTTGATTTTAGAATTTCGTCTATATATGATTCAGAATATTCATTTTCCCTGCCTACTTGGTATATTATATCTAGTTCTTTCCTATAATTTTCTGGTGTTAAAGGGGTGTTAAAAAGTCTATGAAATAAAAATCTAAATGCGGCTCTCTTCATTGTGGGTGCGTGGTATGAGCTAAAGGGAATGATGGTGTTAGTTTGTGTTGGCTTCCTGTAGATTTCGAAAAAAAAACATTATCATCTTTTAGTGTTATGCTCAGATCTAAGAAATTCAGTGAATTTGCCATAGCGTGTTCTATGGTGAATTTAATTTTATGTCTGGAGTTGATTTCTTGGTAGAATTCTTCAAGATCTGTATTTGTTCCTGACCATATGTCAAAAGATGTCGTCTATGTATCTTTTCCAGATTACTATGTTTTCGCTATGTGGTAGGAGCATTATTTGTTTTTCTACGTGATCTACATAAGTATCCGCTATAAGTCCGCTAGATGGTAGGCCCATGGGTAATCCGTCTTTCATAATAAAGCCAAATATTGCCACCCTAAGGAATTTTAATTTTTTGTTTCAATATTTTCAGCTAGATCAACCTGTAACTTATGGAAATCATTCTACTACATGTTTTCTAGCCAGAAAGGCATATCAAATTTTTTTATTATCATAATTATTGTTTTTAAGAGACATTTTCGAAAACATTGTAAAATGGCAATATTTGGAACATGCGCCCCAATTATTGCCATGTAGGGGCAATAATGGGGACATGGATATGAACACTGTAATAAGCATATGATAAATAAAAAAATCATAATTTCATAACAAAACTTTAATTTCATTTATATTCTCATGATATTTTGCATAATAAAAATAGATTCTTCAAAAAAACCAACAATATAAGAAGGTAAATTCTTAACAAAAAAAATTAACATTTCGGGCAAATAAATACCTCTTTGTCGGCCTTAGTGAGGCCGACACATTCTTCATGAACATATACCTTGCAAATGGAGCACATCCTCATGTCCACCTGCCTTTCCATACTGCATAGGAAGCAGAACCAAGACTCGGTCAGAAGTGACGAGTTCCTCGTCTCAGATTTTTCTTGAAGTACTTTTTTCGGAGCAGATTTAGCTTCCGCTGCTTTTTTTAGGGCAGATTTTGTTTGTGAGCCTTTCTTGGGAACAGGTTTCGCTTGTGTAATTTCTTTTTTGGAAGCAAATAAATCTCTGGTTACTTCCTGGGCCCTTGAATTAATAGCAGGCTTTCTTTTTGCTTGTGCAACCTTTATTTCAGGAGTTACCAAGAGACCCATGCCTGTGAACGAAGTGTCAAAAGCATCACAAGGAGCTTTTTTCTCCGGAATTTTCTTCATGGAGGCAGAAATGTATTTTACCAGCGGTTCGTTCTCACTCTCCGTATAAGTGTCTTCATGGAGGGAACCTTCCGATTCTGATGAGTCATTTTCCAAATAAACCATTTTGGTTTTTGAAGAATTTACTCCGCTTGGTCCGGAATGGGACTTGTTTCTTCGTTTATTCTTGATTCATTTTTATTTTCATCTATTTTTGTCACGATGCTGGGTGCAAAAGCTGATTCCTGTGCTTCTAAATCCAGAAATGATATTGGATGGCGACATTGCTTTCAACCACACAGTTGTGAATATTTCGCCAAACCTTGTTTTAGTTAAAGCTTTTCCAGGTTGTGTTACTAAAAAGTTCAATACTTCTTGGTCCCAAAATGCTTCGAAGCTCCGAAAAACAGCCTTATCCATGGGTTGGAGCTCATGAGTTGTGTTACTCGGCAAGCAGAATAAAGCTATTTCATGCCTTTATGCGGCTTCAACAATAGATACATCGAGGTGTGACTTGGCCCCATCAAAAATGAGGAGTGTTGGTCCAGGGTTTTTAAATATGGCGAAATGATCAAGCCAGGATATGAAAGCTTCGTTGGTCATGCTTCCTTTCGCTGTCATGGTAATCTTGGACCCAGGAGGTAAATGATCACCCCATTCAGGCTTACAACGTTGTCCTCTGAAAAGGATCATTGGCGGAATTGCTTGTCCTAATGCATTGCCACATGCAACTATGGTGACATTTTCACCATGTTCGGGTGCCACCAAGTGAACACGCTTTGCTCCCTTTTTCGCCGGCCAGTTTTGATGTGAAAAAAATGGGTTAGGAATATTGTGTTCCCTAGCGTACGAAAATACACTTCTTCTTACTATGTTAGGCGTAACTGGCAGACCAACTTTTTCTTTTTTGGCATCTGTGAAAAAATATATTTATTAGAGCTACAGCGTCGAAGAGCAATAATGCATTAGAACTATTGGAAAAATGTGCAGGTGCCTAGTATTGCCATCATTAAGTTACTGCAATCTATTTGCTTCTTTGGATGAAAATAATAATTATTGATCACGTATTGATTAATTATCATGAATTTATCAACATGAGCCAAAAAATATTTTATGTCTCAAATATTGCCATGGCAATATTTGGTCCATTCATGGATGGCAATACTAGGCACCCGTGAATCTTCTGAAGAACTGCCGATTTCAAGAAACACCTTTATATTAAACATAAAAACCCTACAAAAACAGAACATGTGCTTCTGGACTTACCTTATGTAACTTTTAGCACTATTAATCTCCACTGGCAAGCTGATGCGGACACGAAAACACGTGAAAATTTTTATTACGAGGTTAAGAACAAACAGCCGTTCTCAATCAGACGCTGTGGGGAGACTGCGCCCTCTTCTATTGCGTTGGATTGGTTGAACTCAACACGTTGAATGATACAGATACAGGCCGCCAGAGTACCGATGTCAGGATTTTGAATCGGGTGGCAGTATTAGGAACATGGCAATATTTGGCTTAGGCACCTTATATATTTTCTCAAATATGAAAAAGTTTTGTTCGGTAATTAGTTGACCAAGTTTTGTTATATTTTCTATATCCTCAGTTTCCAAATTTAAACTGTCATTGTTGTTCCGATGTGTTATTAATTGTTCTCTAAGTAAATTGATGGATTCATTAATGGGGATATTGGTATAGAGGTTGACTATATCAAAGGATAAAATCATGTATGTTTTATCGGATTTTAATTCGAGGGATTGTATTTCTTTTATCAATTCCAGAGAATTTTTTATAGAATTATCTGATCTGTATTCCAGTTTTTTACTAAAGAAGTTGTTAATAAATTTTGAGATTTTGTGACATGGGGACGATATTGCCGATGTTATTGGTCTTATGCTCTTGTCTGGTTTGTGAAGTTTAATTGTGCTGTACATTTTTGGTAGTTGTGGGTTCTTTTCTTTTAATGTTTGAATTGTTTCGTTGAATTTTTCAATGTTGGAAGAGTTGTTTTTAATGTATTGTTAACTTTGGTGGAATATTTTTGTAAGGGGTTATTCTTACATTGTATTATATTAATTTCGTTGTAAAAGTTGAGTGTTTTCTCGATGTACATATTCTTTTCTAACAATACTAGTCCTGCGTTTCTGTCAGCTTTGGTTAAAATAAGGTTGTTGTCATTTATTTTCTCTCGTATTGTTTTTATAGTTGTTGTTAGTTGTTTATTGTTAATACAATACCTTTTCATTTTTATAAAATATGAGGTCTTCTGTCAAATTTGTATGTATGTATGTGTAATTTTTTGTAGTCTGGGTTTTTTCTTATTCGAACTTCAAGGTCAACTGCAGTCTTGTGAACATCCATTTTTTTAGGAACTGGTGCGAATTTGTGTCCCAGGTTCATCACTCTCATTTCTTCTTCGTTCGGTGTTATTTTTGAGAGGTTCGTGAATTTGGTGTAAAATTCATGGGGGTTTGTTGTATCCGAATTTACTTGGTGGTTTCCTAATTGTCTCTGCCTGGGTGTGTTCTTTTCTTTTTCTTCGATTAGTTTTCTGAGTTTGGTTCTTCTCCTTCTATCTGCTTCCCAGTTTGAATAGAATACATCTTCTTCTATTTTATCGATTAATAACTGGTATTCTATGGTATGTAGACATTTTTGTAGGTAATGGTGAAAGAATTTGAGTTTACTGTCGACGATTCCTGATTGTTTATATTGTCTTCTTATTTCTTTCCTAAGTAGCGTTGACTGTATTTGGTTCTTGTTGTAATTTGATGGTATTTTGAAGTTCAGAAATTTCGGTGTGACATTATTCTTTTTGCATTGTTGGAGAAATTGTATGTGGTTGTTGATGCGATGTCTTTTGTTCATGGTATATTTCAGGTGTTGAAAGACTTTGGATAGCTCCAATTTTTCAATTGTACAAATGAATTCTTCCATAGTATGTTCTTCCGAGATTAAGAAATAAAAAATAAAAAATATAAAATAAAACAACTACAACTACAAGGAGTTAATTATACGTCGTCGACAGTAGGTTGAATAAATGCAGACAGCAGTCTACCATTCATTCGAGTACGTTCATAGAAAAAATCGTTTATATACTACATTCAAAGAGGTTATTCGTATATTAGAACATAAGGTGTCATTCTTTCACCAGAGGCTAAACGTCAGATAGTGAAATGTTTTCCTAGAGTGCCTCATATCATTCAAAGCTATTGCCCTATTGATGAGTCTGAATAGGACAAAAGAGCTGTATGTGTATGTTCTTGATAATATTACATCCTTGTATTATTGATTTTTGTTTAAAAAAGTATTTTGCTCACTTTTAATCCATCGCTATTGTAAAATAACACAGAGTCTCTAGGTTAAAATTTATGAAGCCATGTTGTTTGTGAAGTCACCGCTAATTCTCCAAAATTTGACAAGGTCATATGAGGTATTTCCTAGAAAACCCCAGTTATGACGGCAGGTACTTCTGAGTGATTAGTTATAAAATTAATCGATATTTCCAGAATTCTTATCGATATTCTTATCTCAACTCATCATGAAGAGACGCTCTTATTTTTTCATTTATTTATGCGCTTTATGGGGCTCTCGAAAAAAATCTAATAATAATAATATTAATAATTTATTCGTGTTATGAATACACTTAATTTTACACATCGTCAAAAATCAGATCGCAGATACTCCTCAGTGCTATACACCGCGGCATCCACTAGTTGTTTCCTGACTGTCCTCCTGAATTTGTGAAGCGGTAATCGTCTGATTCCCATTGGAAGCCTATTGAACAGTTTAATGGCTATGTATTTCTGTCTTTTTTGGCTTTTTGTAAGTCTGCAATGGGCAGCCACCAAGTCACTTCTACCCCTTGTAAGGTGATCATGAATGTCTCCGTGACAGATAAAATTCTTTTCATTCTTCTTAACATGAATCAGGCTGTTTAGTATGAAAACCGAGGGAAATGTAAGTACCTCAAGTCTACGAAAACTCTCTCGACAGTCATCACGGTAACCCAGTCCTGCAATTATCCTGATTGCTTTGCGTTGTAGGGCAAATACTCTATTTGATGTTGCTGCTTCACCCCATGCCATAATCCCATATGACATTACAGAATGAAACAGCATGATATGCAGTCAGTAAAATCTTGATTGAGACACACTGTGAGAGACCTCTCAAGAGAAACACTGTACTTCTCAGCTTGCCACACACCTCCTCAATGTGGTAATCCCATCTCAGCTTTTGATCCAGCTGAACCCCAAGAAATCTCACTGAGTCTGGATTCGGTCTTCCATTCAGACTCTCAACGTAAACGAAATCGCCTGCGTTTTGTTGGCATTAAGAAGAAGTTTATTAGCATTGAACCAATCGCGTGCCCAGAATCTGAATGTGAATAATGGAATATACCCTCAAGTGTCCGAATTTTATACGGCCCGAAGGTTTTCATCAATCAGAATGTTTGAGGACATAATACCAAAGGGAAATATTCGTAATAGATATTCCAAATAGCTTCCGCGAAGAACGTTTCAGAGTTAATATCTTTCAAACTGACTAGAACAGATATCTTAACCTATACTGCGTTAGAGTTCACGAAGCATTTTTGACGTATTATTGAAACTCAAATTCATTTAATAAAACAAATTGAGCCCATTGTGATCACTAACATGATATTGAAAAATGTGAAATAGGAATGGAACGGATGGAATTTGAATAAGACAACAGATAATTCGGTTACATTGGATATAATGCTATACCATTACATTTATACTACATCGTAAACTGAGTTACACAGACATGTTAGAGTTCATGGCGTTCTTTGGATCAACTTTCAATATTATTTCATTCCAGAAGCTTTTTTTGCTTTTCAAGAGTATCAGGGTTCATCACTTCTTGATCTGATTTTTCATTGAAAAGTTTATGAAATCAAAAATATCTCTGAATTTGAGATTGGTCGAGTAGATTAAGTTATTTACTATGACGAGGTTATTATTGCGAATATGTTTTGGCTATATTTTTGTGCTTGTTTCTAGAGAGAAAGCGAACCATAATTGTCGGTAAGTTTGGAATTTGTGGAACGCAACTTTCAAACGAAGTGACGAGAAAGAGATTTGAGTAATAAAGTACAGAAATCCTTCGAAAGAGACGAGAAGTTCAGAATCTTAAAGAAAAAGTGAATGTATAACCGAATACTTCGATTGGTATTTGAATAAACTGTAAATAGTGCATAGAGTTTGAAAAAGATACACTTTCAATAATACCTGTTTACTATCATTCAATTATAAAAATCCTACGAATTAGGGGTGCCGCCGGGATAGGCTCAATTCAAGGATTGTCAAGTGGTAGTGAAAAAGTTTGGACATTGAGAGTAGTAAGTGCTTGATTGAAAATCATTTTCATTTTGCACAAGACATACATGTGACATTGTATGAGTTTCCATGTTTCTATATTCCAGTGGAGTTATGACATTACTCGTTTTTTCTGAATACTTTATGTTCAGTTGCTCAAAACAATTGCACATTAAATTGGCATGAATTGAATAATAAATGGGCCATTAATGTTCAATTTTGTACACATTAAAATCACCTTTTATTTTACAGTCGACAGAAATACTATATTGTATCGCTTGAAACTGAAACATGGGCTCACGATGCTTCAGGTCCCAAAATGAACATCAATAAAACCAAGACAATGTCTCCTCCACCTGCACGAGAGCAACTACCTATCAGAATTCCAGGCGAAGCCTTAGAAACTGTAGAGCTTTTCAATTATATTGGTAGTATCGTTAACAGCAGCGGTAATATAAACGAGGAGATCCAACATAGTTCTAAAATGCTTCTTTATCCTTTTGGAAACTCAGATCTAAGGTATTCGATAACCATGACCTATCTACAGGGTCTCTATAAATGATAATAACAGCGCAGTTGGCGTTGAACTATTATGGATATTAATTTCTGATGTAAACTTCAATTTGAACAAACGATACTGTGAGATTATGCTGGTCATTGGGGAAGAAATCGAATAATGTGAGTCGAATTATAAATTTCTAAACTTTGCATAAGAAACCAAATGATAAAAGTTCCAGAGCAACCTACGATGTAACAATCATTTATAAAGACCCTGTATTTACACCAAGTTGTGTGTACAGAGCAATTGTAATTCCATCTTCAACCTACAGCTGTGAGACTTGGGTTCTTTACAGACGACATGTTAGGGCTCTGTATCGCCTCCAACAAACACAGTTACGACAAATCATGTATGTTAAATGGTTTCATAAGATATCCAACGATGAGATCCTTCAAAGAGCCAAGTGTATAATAGCATATCCGTAATAATCGGTAAGTCCCGCCTAGAATGGGCAGTCACGTTGCTCGAATACCACAAAAATCACTTAAGTGACCTACAGACGATCAGAGTAGAAGACTATATTGTCAACTAGTTGTAAACCAAATGAAAGTGAAAATAGTAGTATTGTCAACCAAGTTGAAAACATCATTTTAGCGGAGGTTTCCGTCGGATAGTCGGCTGATTCGGAGAAAATTCCGAAACATGGAGAAAAATCTTTCATTACATGTTATTATAAACGATATATGCGACGATGAGGTGCAGCACACTCCTTAGAATAGAAGAATTTCCCATTTCGGTTCAATGAGAGAACTTTTCGGATTTTGAGCCGAAATTGGTCACAAACGATATGGTTCTTCTCCCTGATGATGAATCCGTGGTCAATTCATTCGGCTTGTAGGGCCGTAACACGATAACTTTCGAAGGGATTGTCCTTGATACTTGAGATTTTCAGGGTGAGTTCGGTTCCCAAATGCAACAATTAAGTTCGTTAATCAGCCAAATCATACAAGGTGTTCTAAATGATAAATATGAATAATTTTCCATAATATAAGTCTTTTCGCATTCAGTTAGTTAGCATGAATCTTGAGTACCATACAAATTTTGAGGTGAAAGCATTATTGCTCCACCAATGAATTTTCGCTCAGAGCATCTGCTCAGGGTTTTATTTATAAATCTCGGATTTCACTTTACATATTATAATTCGGTTAGATCTTTCAAACATCAAGAAATCTACCAAACTTGAATGTTTGGAATAATGCTCATATTGTCTAGTTAAATATTACTGGCCTTTCTTTGAATATTTACGACAAATATTGAATACGCCATGCGATGTTCACCTATACAAGGTAGAATTCCAACTGGTGTTGTCAACTAGTTGATGACTACCACACAGACTCCAACCAAAATACACTTACACCGGTATGCCGACGCGCATCGAGATGTGACGTCACTGCGGAGCATTTCCATTGCTTTGCGGGATGGAAGTGTTAGAAACTCCAGAGAATGATTGGAATAATGCAATTAATCGCAATTTCATTGAAAATGCAATTAACTAACAATTTCAAATGAAATTTATCCGATGTCTTTGTTTGTTATTCTAAATATATCAAGAAATTGTATAGTATGGATGTAAGTGAAAAGGCATTTATTTGTTGATACAGAATAAATTATTGAAGGTTCATTGAAAAAACTTCGAATAAATGAAAATATTTTTATCATTTTAGGGAAATTTCAATGAATTTTACTTATAATTCGTGAATTTGAAAAGTTTTTTGTCCACTTTTTTCTCTTCAGATTCTGAAAACTGATCTTCTTATTTAGATCCTGTCTTAAGTTGGTACGATTGTGCTTAAGCAAAGAATAACATCGAATGGAATCTGAATGTCATTTTTCAGTTTTGCAACCGTGTTATCTTCTAACACTTTGAAAATATTCACAGGGTTGTTTCGTCATAAACTGAAAAGTCAATTTCAACCGTAAAAAAATTTGGAACATTTTCTTCCGCCATTTTGTTAAATTTTTTTTGAGTTACTGAGATTAGGAAAAACCGTACTTCAAGTGTTTGTACATAACTGACCACACTCGTAAGAATCTTGCTCAAAAATGACGTTTGATACCCTGTATCTCGCTTATGCTTCGAAAACGGGATATATTGTATAAGCCAAATAGATAGATAGATAGATAGATAACTTTATTTTCACATCACCATAGCTCAACAAAGATACAAGTGAAAGAAAATACGTCACATACAAAATTTCAACTTAATCTAAATACACAATATATACCAAACATATTCATTTCAATCTGTTCTATGTTGAACAAAATTCTCGATGCTATATGGTTCTATTTTCAATTAAGGACAATATAGTTCTTTTAAAGACTACAAAATTTCTCTCCTTCCTGATATTCATTGGAAGGCAGTTAAAAAACTTCATACGCAATAAAATGTAGTTTTCTGGGTCATAGTTAAACTATGAGCCGGATAGAATACAGAGTTTATTCTCCTACTGTT
>CM024244.1:42592227-42643758 GCA_013421045.1 Propylea japonica
ATAGAACTTCTCTTGACAATTTAATTCTCCATTTATAACAATAGCCCAATTTTTGTTGAAGATACAGGGTTTTTCAGAACAACATTAAACTTCATAATTTCGCTTTGGCTATGAAAGTACTTCACAGATTCAACCTCAAATCCGAACGTTATGAAAATAAACTAAAACTGAGTGAAAACATAAAACAAGGGAAGTTTTAGCGTGACATGTTGTTCCGTATGCACCCTTTATTGAAGACGATTTCTTGCTAATGCTTTATAATGCCCGACCGCATCAACCACATATGGCTAGGATTGCCAAGGAGTATTGCAGAGGTTGATATCCAATAATTCAACTGGCCTGCTCTAAGCCCAGATTTGCACCCAATTGAACATGTTGGATGCTCTCGGGAGGATTCCGCATACAAACTACTAAAAACTTGCAGCAGCTCAGTGAATCGAACCTAGATGAGGACATACCGAGACGAATTGCACCTGTTAACCGAGTCTGACACTGACACTGAGGAAGACACGTTATGCTTTTGACTTAGTTTTTCAGTTTTTTTTTTCATTAGGACAGAATTTTAGTTGAATTCGTTGAAGTAATGAAATTGTGGAGTTTATGTTTTACTTAAAACTCTGTATCTTCAACAAAATTGAGCTCTTGTTATGATGAAGAATCATATCATCAAGAGAAGATGAGTCTTGATGATGAAATAAGAAATCACACGGTGGAACAACTGGAACACACCAGGGGTGGTTCTAAAGTTAGGGTAAAAAACAGATTTTGTTTCACCCTGTATACAGAGGACGTTTGTCTAGTTTTTCTTAAAATTAAAAACTCGTGATTGATTAAGGATGAACATACTATTGAAAAAAAATTCAATGGAATCGGACTTGAAATATAACACATTTATGAATTACAAACTTCATCGATTTTTTTGAGTGGATCGATTATTTTTGCCGGTTATTGGTACTTGTAGGGGAAGTTCGATTTGAATTAGACGAAGCTTTTGGTGATCGCGAACTTGTCCGATCTCCCAATAGGGTAAGTCAGGGTGATATGTGAAGAAAAAAAAAGGAGCCGTGTAGTAAGACAGAAAAATTCATATTTAACAGACACTTTTCTTTGGAAAAATATAGAAACAACCTTAACAGTACCATAAACTCTTAAGGCATAACGAAACTCTGGAAAATGAATTTTTTTTTTTCAAACCAAATTCGCCATTTCACCCATGCTCAAGGGTGAAATGGTGATCTTACTTCCTTTGCTTTTTTACCGAACAAATTACACTGGATTCATATTTTGTGCAATCTTCATGCAGCCAATCGACGTCCTTTTTAGTGCAACTGTAAAGTTCACCACATCCAACACAACAACTCTCATCATCGTCCATGCCGTCATCCTCGTCCTGCAAGTCGACATCCAGAGATGATTTCGATCGGCGTCAGTGGTGGACATTTTTCATTTCTTAGGTTACGTATCTAAGATTTTCCGTTTGCTTTTTTTTTTTGCTATGGTTTTTCCTTTGAGCTTTCCTTTAGCATCTGGTCCACTTTTCACTGACTCGATTGTTTTTTTTTGACGATATCTGTTTCGGAGTTTAACGATGATTTCTGGAGAATTCAAAACGTCAGCTAAAGCCATTAATTTTTTCTTCTATATATAGGCATCTTACCTGGAGCAATGGTGATTGCTGGAATAGTGACAACCCTCGAACAGACCAAACCAGAGGAACACGATAGATAAAAGCTGCGATTCGTCCTAGGCCCTTTCGCTTAAACAGAAAATATATCTTTATAATATTTTTTAAAATTTATGCATCCACAAAACCCTCGACAAAACTCATAAAAATACGCTTTTTATCCTTCACCATTTCACCCATGCCAGGATTCACAATATCTCCCAATTCCTATGGTTGAAACGGTGAATAGCACAGCAAGAAAAAGGAAATATTAGAGGCCATGTTTCTAGGTTATGTATTACATAAATAAACTGAGAAGGCAGAATATATCAAGATATACTTCTCGGCCTTCGTTACGGAAAGCAATCTCTATCAAACGCATGCAACGTAAAAAATTTTGAGCATCGCAAATAGTTTAGTACAAATTTTAGTACGATTTTTAAACGGGGCCAACTTTTTGCAGGTGCACGTTGAACGGATCATCAGAAACAGCTGGTACTCAGACATTAAGCGACATCTGTGCACTCGGAAAAGAAATATAGTAAATCACCATTCACCTGATTCGCCAAATCACCCTGATTTACCCTAAATAAAATAATAATTGTACTTGTGCATGACTTGACTTGAGTTTGTTCGTGTAGATCTTTTAACCGAATAAAATACCGTAGTCATCACAAAATATTATAAGTGGTAATCGCATGCCGATCTTCATTAGCCTAATCGCATCAACTTCAAGCAATCATATGTGTATTGAAAACTTTCACAATACACAATAACATTGCAGCTCATGTGCAAGACCACTACTTCTAAAATAATTCCAAAACGCAATAATATACAAACGAATTTTATACTGATTACCCAATATCAATATAAAATAATAAACTAGCAAGGACAATACTCCTAATATTAACAACATTCGCATTTTATTTCTCGCATTAAATGCAGTTTCTCGCACCATTCCTCAATCTAACGCATTAAGAAAGTGATTAATCACTTCCATTCGATGTGTTATTTGTTTATTGTTAATTAGCCGATAACGCCTCTTGATTTATGATTCTTACGCTACTAATATGTGCCATTTAAACTATTTATGAAAGAGAGTCTTCATTCTAGTTTCTAAAGATCCATGTCACGAGATTGTACACACTTGATTAATTGCGTTATACATCTGGGCCCACAATAAAGCCAGCATAGTTCGTGACTATCACAGCCCCAAGCTGTCATACGTTAACCTTTGTTGATATCAACGCTAGATATAAGGGATCAGCAGAGCTGTTGATAATTGGAGTATTCAACAAGTATTAATGGAATTTACAGGAACCGTATCAGGTATAGCGCTTAATCGATGGTTGTCATGTAGGGGTTTTCGATAGAACTTGACGACTCTTTTTGAGCGCTCCTTTCAGTTACACAGTAGAAAATCGACGGGATATTTGACACCAAAATGACATGCAGTGGTGTCTATATCCGAACACACCATTTTTGGGTCTATTCAACACTATAGGTGCAGTTTTCAATTGTCACTGTGACATGAGTACATTTTACAGCGACAGTTGTTATGTTGTTAATGTTTGACTGGAAAGTGTAAAAAATACCGTTTTACGTTGTACAAAGAACAAAGAGCACGTCGTGGTGTAATTTCTTCACCAAATAATGTTCAGTTTAACCAAACAGAGTATCAATTTTGACTCTGAAAGAGTACCTATGAGATGTGTAATTTTTTCACACTAGAACTTTTCTACAATGGTCGGTTTAACCCCAATAATTATTGAAGATCTACACCAAATTGAGTGTTGAAATTTTGGAATGGTTATTTTCGCACCGATAATAGGTCGAAATCGATAAGTACTTTTATACCACAATAAAAATATGGTGACTAAAAAAAAAATATTCGAACAGATGGAAGTAGGTGAATAAATAATTTAAATTAGACAGCCACTTTCATTTGCCAGTTAGCCATTTTGGAATTGAAACATTCTATTTCATTCCAGCAACCATTGTAATGATGTAAATTTCTTGGGACCTTGAACACATACATATTCGAATATATCTAACTCATAACGGCCATTTGGAAGTTACGTAAATATTATAAATTAAGTTCCATGGTTTGATGATGCGATCTCTTGAAATTTGCATGAACATTCAGTATATAAGTCTCGATTCACAAAATAATTTCACTCGAATCGAATATCTTGTTATGGAAATATCGTGCGTTCAAAAAAATTCGTGGTCAAGTAGCTGTGGATTCTATTTTTCCTTAGAGTCTATGAAAGGAAAAATAGAATCGACAGCCTACTTGACCACGAATTTTTTTGAACGTTCGTTATGAAGATTCTTCTTTTCAATATTCCATTGAATTTTCTGAGGTTCTGTTCACACTATGGGCAACAAATTTTGCATGAAGCTTCTTATGAGCATTTTGCATATGGCTGCAACACTGCATTTCGATAGGTTTCGCTTTGTTTGCGATATTGAGGAACAAAATTAAACCAATCAGATGAAAAAGTTGCGGCCAGATACAAGATGCTCATAGTGAGCCTTATGCAAAATTCTGTGACACTAGTGTGAACAGAATCATAGAAATTTCAATGGAATATTGAAAAAAACTTCATATTTGCATAAAAAGATATCCGATTCGAGTGAAATTTATTTTGTGAATCGAGACTGATATACTAAATGTTCGTGCAAAATTTCAAGAGGTTCGCATCATCGGAACCATAGAATTCAATTTTTTTTCATTTATTGAGATTCATGAAAATACCTCATTTTCAACTATGATTTTGAGCCAGAACGGGTTGTCGCAGAACAAGCTGTGATAGTACAATTTGTAGGAAATTTTATGTAATTTCACTTTATATAGGAAGTTTTTTCACGAAAAGTTGATAGTTCCCGAGTAGTGAGAAAAACTGACCAAGAATGAGATTTTTATTTTTTTTATATTTTTTTCTAGGTTCCGTCACGAAATTTTCTAAGCAAACCTCAAATTCGGATTCAGCACACCAAATCACATAAAAAATTAAAGCAATCCAAACTACCCCAAAACTTTCCTGCTAAAAGCACAATTCGACTTGTTTGAAAAGTAGATGGCTCATAACAGATAACGAGAAAAGGGTATCTGACTTGGTCCATCACCTGTATCCTCAAAGGTGTGGTACGAGCGCTTTCTTAGACGGTTTTCACTTTTATCAGGAAAAACGTTCCGAATAGTGAAATATATATTTCGATTAAGACTGAGAATAGTACACACCATCTTGTTTACATGTTACCATCTGCGTTTCCCCGTTTAATCTTACGATCAGCAGTTTAGTTTCTGTTTTATATTTTACAGGGGAGCGGTTTTTTATAGTACCGCAGGGAAAAAATCGCTTAACCCCTCGTTTGAGAACACGCAATGTCTGGTATTCGTTTCAGCTAGAAGATTATGTCAGTATTTTTTGTGCTACCGTTAGACTTGGATTAAATTCCCTGCAGATCGTTTGCATGCTCAGCCTGATACGAATGACGATAGGCCTAGAATATTAAATTTCCAAGAAGTTCGAATTCCAAGTTTTTCAGTTGTATGGGAAAAAGTGGATTCAATCTTGGATAAGTCAATATTATTTTTTTATTCACAGAGATCGTTGGTATTATGTTTTAAAATGAGCAAAAAGATTTGGAGCTTTTGTTTCGACAGCTTGTATTGAAAATTTCACCATTTAGTGTTATATACAGAAAACTTCACACTAGGGAACTCATGAAAATTGTTGGAATTAAACATGGTAATAAAAAAGTATTTAAATTATCATAAATCACCAAGTAGTAACGACTGAAACAATTTCAATATTTCACTGTACTTAAACCAAATATTGAACGCGTCCAAAGGATATTTATAAAAGGGTTTTATTCAGATCGGATCTTACATTATCACCCCAGAATGATGAATTGTTCAAAATAAACTTGGTCTGAGATCGTTGCAAATGAGAACACTGAATTTCGACAGAATGTTTATATAAAAGTTGATCAACAACTACATAAATTGTAAATATTTGCTGGCTAGAATAGAAATAAATTGTAGACCTCTATTGTTGAAATCGAGAGAAAATTTTCCAATTGAGATTCCCACTAATTATAGTAAAAAATGTCTCTTTGAACGGAACCCAGCACTCGAAAAATTCTTTTTGGGATTGATGTATTTTTAATTTGAATTCTTTCACTCAAAGGTACTTCGAATCACAAAGTGTCGATTGATAATAGCTAGAAAAAACTCAGTTATTGTATATTCAATCGATAGAGGTTAGAGGTAATATTTAAGGCTTATGAATAAATAAATAATTAGGAATATAGTGCAAGTATAGCAAATCAAACCTTGTTATACAGCATATTTCAAAATGTGAACATCTGAAAATTGCACCTTGAATCCAAATTCCATGTTGAAAACACCTCTTAACGAAGCAATTCTCTCTATAACGAAATATTCAAAGAACATCACTCTTTGAATGGGAATTGGTAAGAAGGTAATAAGGGGGTTTTTTTTTCCGAAATTTTCCGGACTTACGTAATAATCCCGACCTCAAACTAAATTATTACGGCGGGCAGAGAGATCCTTCTGAAACAGTTTTAAATACACACCTGGCTGTTTGGGTTTCAATCTAACCAATATGCTAGTATTGAAAGTTGTGCGAAAATGTCGAAAGGAAGTGCTCAAATTCATCAGTGAAGTCGACCGCGACATTGCCGACTATAGAAACATTTTTTCTGTATAACGAAATATCTCAATAACGAATTCTTTTAGCGGATTAGCGATTTCGTTATAGGAGAATTCTACTGTATTTCATTCGGCAATGAAATGTCCCTATATGTCAGAATGACAGGATCATCTGTTTAATTCATATTTTCTTCGCGGTAGCGGATTACGATTTTCAACCCTTCAATACGCACAGTCTGGTATTCATCAACCCTTCGTTTACTTTCCGCATTCTTAAAACAATTTAACCTCGATGCCTTCGCTCTCAAACTTTGCGAATTTTAACATTCACTTTAAACTCTCTGAGAGTTTGACGAGTATTGCTGTTAAGGTAAGTGTGGCTAGATTGATTGAAGTCAGCAGTTAGTCATAGATTAATTCAAGATTTTGTGCATCCACTTGAATTTCATTTAATATTTCCTGCTGGTTGAAAAGATTTTATTCGAATCCAGTGATAACAAGAATGTTACAAAACCTCGAGAAAAGATTTTTTCTATTCTGTGGTAAAACCGCTCATACTATACTATATCTTGTAGTACAAAATAGTGCTGAATATCTTCGATTCCACAGATTCCACGGCTTTTGTTTCATTGCATAATATGTTACTATTAGTACTCGAAACTCTCCTGTTCGAATGATCTATTATATTTGCGGATTCAGTGATACAGAAACTGTTCTAGTGACCAAATAATCCCAAAATCACTACCTAATAACTACACTGACCGGCAAAAAAATCGATCCACTCAAAAAGTCGATTTTTAATTCATTCATAAATATGTTATTTCATGTCCGATTCAATTGTAGGTATATTCATCCTAAATCAATAACCAGTTTTGAATTTCAGGAATACTCTGCTTAAGTCATTTTATACAGGGTGAAACAAAATCTGTTTTTACCCTAACTTTAAAACCACCCTGGTGTGTTCCAGTTGTTCCACGTGTGATTTCTTATTTCATTATCAAGACGCAGCTTCTCTTCACAATTTAATTTTTAATTCATAACAATAGCTCAATGTTTGTTAAAGATGAAAGGACATTAATTTCGCTAAAGCTTCAACCCAAAATTCTGACCTAATGAATATAAACCGAAAACTAGTTAAAAAACAATAACGTGTTTTGTCGTCCAGATGCGGATTACAGGTGCAATTAATCTCGGCATGTCCTCATTAAGGTTTTGAATCAATTAGAACATCACTAAGTTGCTGCAAATTTTCAGAAGTTGGTACGCGAGATCGATTTCCTACCAAGAGCCCCCAAACATGCCCAATTGGTTCAAATCTGGTCTTAGAGCAGGCCACTGGAATACTCTGAAAACCTTGCATATTTAACCAAAAATTGAGCTATATTATAAACGAAGCATTAGTTGCCGAGAGAAGATATGTCTTCATGATGAAAAAAGAAATCACACGGTGGAACAACTGGTTCTAAAGTTATGCTAAAAAAACCGATTTTGTGGCACCCTTTATAAAATTTTGTACGCATAGTTTTCTTGAAATCAAAAACTGGTGATTGATTAAGGATAACCCATACCTACAGTTGAAAAAAAGTCAATCGACTCGAATTTGACATGGAATATTGAATTAAGGAACTTGAGTGGATGAATTCTTTTGTCAGTGAGTGTATTTACAACATTGAAATATACACTTTGGAGTTCAAATATTCATGTGAATTTGAAAGAATGTATAACAATTAGATTCAATCGCTTTTTTCATTTGCACTCAATTATCTTGATATCCACTCGAACCTCCCAATTTAACGGTATATACACCAAAGAAACCGAGATGTCTATAGCGAGACAATACTCTCAGGACTCCAGCTCTTAACAAACCGATCAATACCCTTAAAACTTTTTCGCGTTACTTGAAAAGGATCGCTGGCACCCTAACAGCGGCAATGGATATCTTTGAAAAGCCAAGGGCCCAGAATAAGGACTCTTGTTAACTCCAGAAGTCATCAATTTTCTACACAAAAGGAGCTGGGTTCAGCAACAGGGCATGCATTTCATTAAACCGAAAATTGGGCAATTCTTAGTTATCTTCATCTCTTTTACGCATGATGACTTCGAGAATTCGTCGTTTTTTACTTTCTTCCCCTTTGAAATAAAATTTCTAATTAAGAGGAGGAATAGGCCTCCCCCCATTAACAGAAAGGAAGAAAATAAGAGAAAAGTTTTTAAAAAGTCCACCAGGTATCAATATGTGAAAATTGGGTTATTCAATAGAGTAGTTGATAATGTAACAGACGAAACAACTTTGAAACTCACAAAGATTTAAGCGTAAGGCAAATCGTAATTTTTAACCTCCAAATACAAACTCTGTTCATACTCGTATGAATCGTATATAAAGAACAGAAATATTGCACTCCATTCGTCCAATACAATTTCAAAATTGTACACATCTGACTACGATCACTGCTTCCACTCGGACCCATTCAATTATTCCACATATACAGGATGTCTGTAAACGAATGCGAGGGACTTTGGGAGATGATTCCTCGATGAAAATAAGCAGGGGCATTCATAAAATTTTTTTTCCAAATCGACCCTCCTCCAAATTACAGGCGATGACGAGTTGACAGTTTTTAAATTTTTTAGGAGTCCTAAAAAACACTGATTTAAACTATACATAATTTTATTCATTGAGTAGATGTACTCAACACAAATTTTTTAGATCTCATAACTTTATTATTAGGGGTTGAAATAACAACCATCTATGATTTCCGTTCAAAAATTGTTTTCGTGGGATAGATTTTCGAAAATAAAATTCTCTTATGGTCCCCTATTCAATTCTGAGAAAAATAGTTATTTTTGTATTAAGTGCGTAAAATGAGTGTTTTTTTTCATGGCACATGAGAGTGTCAATTCACTCGAATGTGCCTGAAAACACGAATTTTATACGCACGAAATAACAAACAACATTTTTTGTACAACTGTGATGTGAATTTACATCGTCTGAAATACGTTATCATTGAAGATAATGCTTTCAGTACAATATTTAAATGAATCCAGTGATCTTTCTGTGTCGTAACTATAGAAACAGTTTGTTGAAATTGTTTAATCTTTGACAGTATTTGCTCGTAGTTGTTTCAGTTTCGAATTATTTTAAAGAAGATGAATGTTGAACATGATTAGTGGTAGTGATACCCCCGCAGATATGGCTGAAGAAGCAAATACAATTGTATCTTATATGTTACCACCAATCAAAGCTAATAATATGAAAAAACATATAACCAATTTCGAGAATGCGCAACAAGAACAACGTAAAAAAGGTTTCTGAAAATGTGCTCACATGCTATTTCGAGGAAAAATAAAAAATTTTCAAACCTTCCAAGTTATGGAGCTCAATGTTAAAAAACATCGAATGTCAAGGAAAATATTGATATAAGGAATTTTCAAATTGGTCCCTCTATTAAGACAAAAGCGTCGGATACCGAGGAAGAAATCTAAAGTGTTATGGAGGGATAATATCAATAAATTCTCAGAGATGCTGATGACGAAACTAATTTACTTTATAAGGTACAGATACAATCATAATTTTGTGAAATTAGTTGAAATTAAATTATTCATTATTTTTAAGTTGTTCTAATTTTAGTTATCAGCAGTGAAAAAAAGACTTTTTTTAACGGTGAAAAAAGTCATATTTTACGCATCCATAGTGATGAAGAAAAGTCAAGTTTTTTTGACAGTTGTACAAAAAAGTCATTTGCAAAATTTCGATACAGTCGATACTTTTCGCGGTGAAAATAAAACTTACAAGCAGTTATGATCACTGTTCATTCCATGTCATGGTATAAGTGTTCCCTAGAATGAATATTCTAAGATAATGCATGTCTATGACAGGAGATAAAGATGTCTATAAATATTTCTGAGGGTTTAATTACTGATTTCCGGAAGAAATTATATCCGAAATTTTTAATTTCACAAATTGAACTTTCTTTCGATTAATGAGCATAATTGACAAAACCAATTTTGACCAATGTTAAACGCGAGTGACTATCAAACACATAGTAAGTGAGTGCGAAAAATTTCATGAAAAACGTCATGAGTGCGGATGAGTACGCGAATAGAAGTTGCGCTGGGAAATAATATTGAAGAACTAGAAAAACTCTTAACTTCTTCAAGAAAATAGAACTTTATGATAAATTTAGTTCTCGTCCAATAGTACGCAAATTCTCGAAATTGTAATATTGAATATCCTTCATATGTGAAACAAACTTTGTAATAATGGACTATGCTATGACCCTCAGAGTGGTCGAAGCACAAACCCTTTTTTAAATAAAAAAAAAATATCTAAGAATATTCATTTTATGGAACATAAAATGCAAGGGAATGAACTTTGATCATAACTGCTTGTAGGTTTTATTCCGAGAAAAGTATCGACTGTATCGAAATTTCGAAACAGACTTTTTTCTCTATAATTGAATGGAAACCTAAAAGAATTTCATTTTTCAAAATCTATCCCACGGAAACAATTTTTGAACGAAAATCATAAGGCGTTGTTATTTTCAACCCTAATAATAAGTTTATGGGATCAAAAAAAATTGTGTAACATCTACTTAATGAATCATATTAATATAGTTTTATGAGTGTTTTTTACGACCCTAAAAAAAACTGTCAACTCATGATCGCCTTCCAAAGGCTTATCTTGGAAAGGAGATCTATTTCGAAAAAAATTATATTAACTACCCCTGCTTATTTTCATAGAGGAATCATCTCCCTGAGTCCCTCGCTTTGTTTACTGTATAATACACAGAAAACTTACTTAAATGTTTTTTTTTAGGGATTCGCCCTGTATATGACACTTTTGTGGATACACTATTTCTTTTTGTTTTTGTTTCTACTGTTGAAACGAAATTGTGTTCATTAGTGTGTACCGGTTATTTCGCTCATTTTGTTACTTTCGCTAAAACTTTTTAGGGAGAAGCCCTGTTTGTATTCCTCACACGACATTTAAATAAAAAGAACAATCCAGACACTTCACTTCAACTTCAACCGAAGTATCTTTCTGAAATAAAGTTGTATTGCAGTTATATGTGAGTCGGGCAAAGAAACTCCGTGTAGATTCCCCAGCATTGCCTCAATCATCTCGAAGTTCATGTTCTGGACTCTTTCAACTACTTCCAACGATTTGTGTCTAGAAAAGACAATATCCGACCAATTTCCACGAAGAACAGCCAAACGGTGTCTGCTCAGGATCTGTGCACATTGTTATCTCCCTGAAAAGTTTTCCGGAGAACTCCCACCTTTCTGCATTGTACCGTAGAAAATCAGGAATTTTCGGCTTTCCAGAACGACGTTTGTTTTCCCAACCTAAATTTGCTGGAATTTCGTCGAGCGTGTTCTCTTTGAGTTGGAAAATTCGATGTTTATTATTCTTGGAGATTTGCTGGAATTATCGAATCTGTTAATGTTTGTTGAAAGTTTGAATGAGGGCTATGCTTGGGTTATTCCTGTCGATTTTAGAGATGTGTGACGCAATTTCGTCGTTGAAGTAATTTAACCGATCGGAATGCTGGGGTTTTTCAATTCTCGAACACAATACATACAATGAGTTAATGGATGAATGAAATCATCAGTGAAATGCTCCTGTAAATTATCGTTTCCCAACAAAAGCTCTTGACATCATTCCATTTCTTATCCAATGTTTTTTGCACCATTATTCGATTTTATGAATGTTATTTTCAACTAAACTGAAATATTATTCGTTCTATTCATCTCGTATCTCTAAGTCTTTACTATGTTGAACCCAGCCCCAGCCTGCACTTAATCTCGGCTACTTTAGCATCATTTGGTTTAACATTTTGACACAAAAAAATGTTCAAATCGAACCTCAATTCATCAGCTGAAAAAAAATATTTATTCAAACCCATTTCCTGGAAAATGGTATTATGATTCAATGAGATGAATCTCATCATTGTGTTATGTTAATGCTAAAATTTCTTGAAAAAACCCTACGTAATGAAGCATATAGTCCGTTCACGAAAGGTTGAGACGTCAATTGGCCATGGAATTTGGTATATTAAATTTTTGGTTATGTTGTTTATTTCTTGTCAGATTGATACACAATGTTGTCAATATTGCATAGAGTTCTCTGATAACTCACAAGCCCGTCGGACGAGACCGGTACATTCGGCAACGTTGACTTTATTTTATGTGTGACAGTGAATACTGCCAACTTCAGATAAATAAACAAACGGCTACTATGCTCTCAAACTTTCGTGAACGGACTATAGATGTCATAACATTACATTATAAGGAACAATCTTGATATCGACTGTGAGATACACAACCTATGTAATTTGGTTTATTTTCAGTTTTTTCTACATCAGAAATTACTGAAAACAAAAATTTAAAAAGAATCCCGATCAGGAGCTTTTGAGCTCTCGTTCATTGGTGGAGCAATAGATTATTACCTCGAAATTTTATATGGGACTTGAGATTGATACTTAATATATTAATACGCTGAATCTCTCAGCACATCGGAATTATATTCTGGAAATTATTCAGAAAATAAAAATATGTAAAAATAAATATAATTGAAAATGCTGATGCGATCCTTTCGAAATTTTGCATGAACATTCAGTTATCAGTCTTCATTCACAAAATGGGATATCCTGGTATGGAAATATGTAGATTCTTCTTTTCAATATTTCAATTGAATAGAAATATAAGATTCCTCTTTTCAATATTCCAATTCATTTTCTAAGGATCTGTTAACACTATGGCCACAATATTTTGCTTGAACATTAAGTGTATCAATCTTTATTTATAAATAAATTTTAGTCGAATCGAATATCTTTTTATGGAAGTATGAGTTTCTTCTTTTCAATATTCCAATTGAATTTTCTATGGTTCTGTATACACTATTGCCACGAAATTTTGCATGAGGCTTATAATGGAGCATTTTGCATTCGACTGCAACATTTCCTTTCGATTGGTGTCGTTTTGTCTGAGATTTTGAGGAACAAAAACTTCGAATGGCCATATTTAATAGAACACTTTTTACGACTTGGGTCTTTAACGAACTTAACCGTGGTATTTGGGAACATAACTCACCCTGATAAATATCAAGTCTCTAGGACAATCTCTTCGAAACTTATCGTGCTAACGGCTAACTCATGGACAGAATTGAGTTTGACCAAGAATTCTTCATCAGGGGCTCAAACCCTATCGTTCGAGACTATTTTCGGCTGAATATTCGAAAATTACGGAAATTTGGAAAAACTATATAGCACTCGTTTAAGTAGAGCGAGCGCTCACCAACGAATCCACGCCATAAACCTCCCTCAACGTCAGCATCCATTCAGAACTTTCCCTCCAGGAACATACTCCAGGCCAAAACCGTCAAAGTCCGAAACATAAAAATTTTTAATGAGCTGCAAACTGTAACACATCCGTCTTAAATGGCCCCCTGAATTATATATACACGGCGTCTCTAATAAGCGTATGAATTAGGATGTCTAGGAGGTCCCAACTCCTCTCGCTAATGTATGAGCACTCAGAAATTTAGCAGGTTCTCACTCTTGCTCTATGTCCTGTGCGCTGCGCTGGACGCGTCTTTATTATGGATGCCTCTCGAGATAAGATAAGGTACATCCGCACCTCGAAAATGCGATGTTACGCGTGGTTGCCTACGAACCGTTTCACATTAAGAGCACACTTGGGCGAATATGGCGAAAATATGTTGGAATTTCAGGGAAAATGTGACTCATATTTTGTCGAAACGCTAGTTTCAAGAGGTTTGCTGGTTATTTTATATCATTTTACTGTTGAGAACATAGAGAAAGGATAGTATAGAGTTGCATTCATTGAAATAAATGTGGTATCAAATGCGCCATATAACTACCACCTAACGTCAAATTTGACAATCGTTGAATTTTCTGGAGGAATAGTGATTCTTGCGCCTGTATCTAGTTAAATTGAAATTTTTTTGGTTAATAATATACAACAAAATGGTATAGTGCACTGAAAGGCTTTCTTCGAGCAGAGAAGAAAAACAGATAAGAAGAAAATTTCAAGAAAAACATATCACTGGTAGGGATGAGTACTGAACAGATCCGCGGTCGAAATTTTTGCTAGTCTGTCTTGGTAATCTGATATCTTTTTATATGTGTATATTATCGCCTGAAGAAAAATTGTTTATTTGATATTCAATTGACCTTATTTGGACAGGATTCCTAAAGACCCAACACGTCATATTTTTTGGGTGAAATTTGTGAACAGAAAGAACTGGCTACTTAATTCAACCCTGAACTTTCCGCCATATTGGTTCCCGACTTAGCTCCGCCCAGTGGTACTATTTTCCTTACTCAATTGTATGTCATAGCGTCTCTTCTCTATTATATCTCGATGGTTGAGAATGTCGAACTGTGTTGACGTTTCAGTTCTGCTAATTTTGCCATTGCATCATGAATCTGTTCACGACGGAAAAACGGGGACCTATATACTAACCTTACTTCGAACTTCCTATTTGTCAACGTAGAAAAAAGTGAGGCAAGGGCTGCCATTTATAGTATGGGATGAAACTCGAATATTTTGCTGTTCTATGCCATCTGTGTTCTAATTTTTTTCGTTGAAAAATTTATACCTCTCAGGTCCAACCCAACTGCAAATGGCCGCCGTTTGCCTTAAATTTATGACAGGCTCACCATCCAGTTAGTATTATAAATAAATTTATGCGGAAAAACGCTTCCATATCATAGAAATTTTTTTCGAGAAATCTACCGTGGATTTCACAAAGCTTAATTGGCGAATCAAATCGTTGATTTTGAATTAAGTCGATGATTTATGTCAAAAATGAACTAAAACTTGCACAGAAATGATGGCATTTCAATAATCGAGCTGATTGGAGTTTCGTGGAACCCGGCTTAAATTTGTTAGATAAGGTCATAGGGCACACTTCTATTGAGCGCTCGTTCTATTTAAACGGGTGCTATATTGTTTTGGCCAAATGTGTGTAATTTTCGAATTTTGAGCCGAAAATGGTCTCAAATGATAGGGTTGGACTAATGACGAATTCGTGATAAAATTCAATTCTGTCTGTGGGGCCGTCCGCTTGCACAATAACTCTCGAAGGGATAGTCCTAAAGACTTGAAATTTTCAGGATGAGTTCGGGTCTCTTATGTCTCGGTTAAGTTTGTTAACCAGCGAAATCGTACAGGTGTTTCATAAAATATAAACATTCAAAATTTTGTTTCTCGATATCTCAGAAAATACGAAACCAATCGGAATGAAATGTTACGGCCAAATGCAAGATGCTGAAAACAAGCATCATGCAAAATTTTGTAACCATAGTGTGAACAGAACCATAGAAAATTCAATTGGAATAATTTTTGAATATAAAGAGGCCTACTGTCTACATGTTGAAGATAATTTTAAATGTAGCTCAATTCCTGTGAAGTTATTATTCTTGATAAAGGTCCGATTTGCGACAGAAACATCGGTGAAATGATGCAAGAAGGAGTGTCGAAATACATCCATATACCTGATAGATATTTTCAACTCAATTAGAATATGACAAAAAGAAACTTCATATTTCCATAAAAAGATATCCGATTCGATTTTTTTTGTGAATGGAGATCGATATTCTGAATGTCCAAAATTTCGTTGCCATAGTTTTAACAGAACAATTGAAAATTCAATTGGATATTGAAAAGAAAATCTTCATATTTCCATAACAGGAGATCTGATTCGAGTTAAATTTTTTCTGTGAATAATTATTGATATACTGAATCTTCACGCAAAATTTTTAGCCATAGTGTTGAAAGAATCATAGAAAATTGCATTGGAATATTGAAAGAAGAATCCTTATATTTCCATAACAGAATATCCGATACGAGTGAAATATATTTTGAGAATGAAAACTACTATATCGCTACACTGTCAACTTGAAACTATTTCAGGCGAAAAGTCCCTTCATTCTCAAGGCTTTACCTGAAATTTCAGAACGAAATATTCACAAGTTCTAATAGGTGAACTTAAAAGGAAAACCCTGTATGTTTCAATTCCTGACATCAGATCGCTTTTGAAATTTGTTCGACTCTAAATTCACAAGCTCCTCAATTATTCTGAAATCTAAGCAAACAAATTTCAGGAAATCGAACCTGCACCTCAATAAGTTCTTTACTTCAATGCCAGACAAATTGTCAGTTGCCAATTTAGCCGGCTACTCACTAATTTTCCCTCACATTCGTACGAGAAACCTTCATCGTTACTTTCTAAACGTAAAGTCAACGTTATCGAATTATGAATGAGTTTGAGGCAGACTTGCAGCAAGTATCAGGTGGAAATAGAGTGGAACCAATTGAGCTCCAGAATTTATTCTCAAAGTTTTCGACGTCGAAAAGCTAAAAATTCATCCGAAACGGCAATATTGCCAAATGGAAATTTCGAACAGAGTCAATTCCATTTTCGTCCGGAGAAAACTATTCGATTGGTTTTGGAGGGTGGATTCGGATTGGATTGAAAATGGCAGCAATTTAATGAACGAAGCACGTGGTGGTCGGAGCGGAAAAATTGAAGCTTTTCATTGAATTTCCCTAAATATAAATGGATTGAGATCACTGATAGATATATGCAATTATATTGTTGCAAATACGTACGTATTCTATGGTACACTTGACTCGTACTGCGTGAAGCGAACGAGAAGCCTTCAACGTTAGTTTCTCAACGTTAAATCAACGTTATCGAATTATGAAAGAATCCGAGGCAGACTTGCAGCAAGTATCAGGTGGAAATAGAGTGGAACCAATTGAGCTCCGGAATTTATTCTCAAAGTTTTCGACGTAGAAAAGCTAAAAATTCATCCGAAACGGCAATATTGCCAAATAGAATTTCGAACAGAGTCAATTCCATTTGCGTCCGGAGAAAACTATTCGATTGGTTTTGGAAGGGTTGATTCGAATTGGAATGAAAATGGCAGCAAATTTAATGAACGAGGCACGTGGCGGTCGGAGCGGAAAAATTGGAGCTTTTCATTGGATTTTCCTTATCATAAATGGGTTGAGATCACTGATAGATATACACAATTATATTGTTTCAAATACGTACGTATTCGATGGTACACTTGACTCGTACTGCATTGAAGCGAACGAGAAGCTTTCAACGTTAGTTTCTCAATGTTAAAACAACGTTATCGAATTATGAATAAGTTCGAGGCAGACTTGCAGCAAGTATCAGGTGGAAATAGAGTGGAACCAATTGAGCTCGGGAATTATTCTCAAAGTTTTCGACGTCGAAAAGCTAAAAATTCATCCGAAACGGCAATATTGCCAAATGGAAATTTCGAACGGAGTCAATTCCATTTTCGTCCGGAGAAAACTATTCGATTGGTTTTGGAGGGGTGGATTCGAATTGGATTGAAAATGGCAGCAAATTTAATGAACGAAGCACGTGGTGGTCGGAGCGGAAAAATTGGAGCTTTTCATTGGATTTTCCTAATCATAAATGGATTGAGATCATTGATAGATATATCCAATTATATTGTTTATTGTTGCAAATACGTATGTATTCGATGGGACACTTGACTCGTACTGCATTGTTATTTGGTTGTTGGCGTATTGCTTTCATTATTCTATGGGTTTCGGTAGGCATTTGTCATCCAGAAATATTGTCATGCGTTGTTTCTCCAGAAAAATAGATTATCTAGTACTTTTTTCCCCTCTGCTGTTCAACTGGATGCCAAAATTCTCTCTCAAATGCACTGATGTCGCATATTTCTGATGGGAATTTCCATATTGATATTTACAGCTAGGCAGAGAAGCCACACAATATAAGTTTAATTTAAACATTAAAACTTCATGAAACTGAGCGGTAAATATTTTAATTTCGGTGACCAGCAGGCATGGAGCAGATTTTGGTGTCATTGTATTTATTGAGTCTTCCTGAACAACATTAGCGAAAGCAATAGATGGCGGTCTATCTTAGTTTAGATAATATGGGCCCCCAAAGTTGCAAAAATGTTCCATCCTCACGTCACTTTTTTCACTATAAAAACACAAATTCGCTGCTCCCGTTTAGTCCATAAGTCACCCCCAAACATTCAAATAACTACTCGAATTGTTTCATTTCAGGTATATTCAATAATTATTGCAGAAACATTGAAATTCTAGAGGCACCACATATCCACAAATTCTAAAGAAAGCCCGCCATTTTTAATGGTAGATTTGGCACTGCCGCAGATTTATTCGCGCGAATATGATACGATGCCTTTCCGTAATTCCTGCCATCCTTTGATATGTCACTCGCCGAAGGACTAAGCAGTGATGACAAAACTACCCAGAAGAACGGTGGGCTTTCCTTAGAATTTGTGGATATGTGATACCTCCAGAATTTCGATTTTTCTGCATTAATTAATGAATATACCTGAAATGAAATTATTCGAATAATTATTTCAGTGTTCGAAGGTGATTTATAGGCTAAATTGGAGCAGTGAATTTGTGGTTTTATAGTGAAAAAAGCGATGTGAAGATGGATCATTTTTGGAACTTTAGGGGTCCCTATTTTCTGAACCAAGATAGACAGCGACCTGCTCAGGAAGACTCAATCAATACAAATACACCAAAATCTGGTTGAAATCTGCTAGTCACACCGAAATTAGATATTTACCAACTTATCTACGATATTATCGCACGATTTTGCTCTATTTTAATGCCGATTCACCACAGGATAAACGACGAGAAAGAAATTTGACATTTTATATCTCTTGACAGGTAACAAAATTAACTTTTTACGGAATTCCTTGTTTCCCTGTCAAAAAAGTGAGTGTCCATATATCCGGGAAAAAAGTACTCACTTTTTCACCGGTGAAAAAAGTAATTTCGTGACAAGTTATATACATATCTTTCACCATTAAGTGGTCGTATTTCCTGTCACTGAAAAATAGTGTAATATACACGGGAAAAATATTAGATTTTAGCTTTCGGTGTTTTGTCAACATAACCTAGAGCTGAAATCTAATACTTTTTTCCCTTGTATAATAAATAACTATATTTTTTGTTAAAATTCCACACCTGTTATTTTTAACCAATCAAAACGTGTTTGACAAATCACCTTTTTAACGGTTAATTTAATAATAATAATAAATGCCTTTATTAGTTGTACTGTCATATACAATACACCAAAATATCGAGGCGAAGTCTAGCTTTCGCTACTCCACTTAACCTCAAACAAATAATACATTAAATTCTCAAAATAAAATTACAACTAAACATCATATTCAAAACAGTTCATTAAACCTATGAAATACATAAGTTACTAGTGGAACAACCAACTAAAACTAGAGAAACTGTAACCCAATCATTGCTCCCTGAAAAATGATCTCATCCTATTCAGAGTACTAAAGTTTGGAACGCTGAAATTTCAGTGGAAGTTTTTCCTCTTGGGTACCTAGAAGCAAATTATACTGAAATTTTTTGCTATTTATAATACTTTCTGTGCAATGAATTGAATGTCTATGTATAAGAAATATATTGAATCAATCTTGTGTGGAATTTTCTTACCTAATAACATACAAGGTTAAAAAACTAAATCCGGGAATTTTACTCGCCTATGAATATTTTCCAGGAATAATTTGACCTCTAATGCTATTACTAGTTGAATATTCAACATCTGTAGTTCTCAACTAAACAGAATTTGTAAATTACCTACTTCCTTATGGGTATCAAACAGCGAAGTATACTGGATATTTCACGTTTTCTCATTAAATAGCACAAAAAAAAATTTTGTCGCACATGAATATTGTTGGGAAAATATACTGGAATAGGGATAATTTTCGGACTATTTATGAGCTCAAAAATTCACCGGGAAGAATTTGACACTTTCGCGTTCTCAAAAAAACCTCATTCGGGTATAGTTTCAACGAAAAGAGGAAATACGACTAGATATATATCTTTTCAGATAAAACCTTGTGACTCCAAAATCTTTATTCATTTGTCAGACAAAAGACTCCTACTAACCAGACGCCACAGACTAATTTTCTATATGCATTCAACATAATTTCCCAATCTTTCAGCACACAAGTATACACATTGGAACAGAGAGGAATTATGTCTTACTGGCTGCATTTCTTGCGAACATAAAACACTAACTGTAGCTACTTCCAGATCATTTCCATTCCAGACGTAGCTCCGCAAAACCAACTTCTTTATTGAAGCGAGAACACAATTCGCCATTTCAAACCGTACCAAAACAGCAACGAGATTGATTTGCATAAATTAAGAGTGTATCAAGGATGAAAACAACTTTGTAATGAGAATTTTCATTGGAAATGTTTCCACGGTGAGAAATGGTTATGGGATGGCTTAAATGGAGCGACGAAAAACAAATAATTTTCTTTACAGTAAGGTATTTAGTTCGGGAGATTGAGGAAAGTGCCTATTATCATTTTCATTTATTTAATTTCTCGTTCTGTTGTGTCCGCTCAATATTTTCAGAGAAAAATCGTGCTATAATATTTCAGATTTGTCAATGTCCTTTAGCAGTTGCAATAAATTCCTTCGTCCGCCGACCTCGAAATAAAAGGTGTATATGAAATTGAACATTAATGACTCATTTTGATGCTCACTTTATGCTATATGCAATGTACAATCTTCATGGCAGCCGTACACAAAGTATTCTGAAGCACTACGAGAAATGCCAAAACTCTACTGGAACATAGAAATACAGAAATTCCATTATTTCAACTCTATGTCTCTTGCAAAATAAGATTGTATTCCAATCAAGAATTCATACACAATTTATATTGAGATCGCCTGAAAAATCTTGTGATCAACTCGGTTATTAATCGAGCGACTAATGGTCTCGAACTATTAACGCGTTCGCTCCGCTCACGCATTAAAATATCTTGACCATTAGTCTCTGTCTTTAATTACGTAGTTAATTGAATAACTATTTCCGCCGACCTCAAAATAAAAGGTGATTGATGTGTAGGAAATTGATCAATAATATCCCATTTCAATGCTCAATTAATGCTATTTTAATGTTCAATCCTTATGGCAACCGTACACAAAGTATTCAGAAGCATTACTACTTGTTTCATTGTGTATATCAGAATTTTAGGTTATGTTGTTTTATTTCCTTGTCAGATTGATACGCAATTTGTCAATATCGCATAGACTTCTCTGATAACTTGCAAGCTAGTCTGACGAGGCCGGGTACATTCGGCAACGTTGACAGCAAAAACTGCCAACTTCAGATAAATTGCCTGCTATGGGCTATACATAGAAAATGTCAAATGTAAGTCTCGTGTAAAATAAGAATGTTTTTCAATCAAGAATTTATACATAATTCATATTTAGATCGACGGAAAATTCTTGTAATCAACTCTAACTTACCTGAACAGTAATTTATCTCCTAGAACATCGAACACGATAGCTTCCGGAAGAAATAACTTCGAAATTCGAAGGATCAAGATTTAAAAAGAAGGAATGAACGAATATAAATAAACCAATAGCCCTCAGGATATTGAAATTTCATTTATCATTTTTCCACTAGGAAAATGATATCAAAAACTTTCGACTCTACAGTTCTCAGATACAAACCAGCATGGCTGGCCAAACAATTTATTTTTGGAAAATCTCATCAGACGATTATACGAAATTCAAGCACAAAGATTCAAGTCAATCAATTCTGAATATCAAGTTTGATTTTGATGGTATCTGGAATTCGGCCTATATTGAAAAATCATTAGAAAGTTTAACTGAGAGTAGGTACCTCCGGGTCTAATCAACCGATTTTGACTGCTTATAGTTGCATACTGACATGTAATTGTCCCAAATCCACCGAGGAATTCTCAAAGCAGTAACACGTTCGAGAATCACAGCGATCAGAAATTTATTGGTTTACTACTCACCGACAAATTTTTTTTATGCACGTTGTGTTACGAAATTTTGCAGAAGTCGTTATTCTCCTTCAAAATAATAAAACTAATTAAAAATTGCAATTGTCAACAATCACGAACGACTGGACCGATCCTGATTTTCGGCTTCATAAAGGCTATGAAATGACAATATAAATGATGTAGAAAACCTCCTAACAATAGTTTACTCTACAAAAACGCTTCCACAAAAGTATCAAAAGTCGATTATCAAAAATCCTTATCGCTGCATTCTCGCAGGTATATTCTGAGAGATAAGGAAAACTCCTCGGAAAGCTAGCTTTTACTGTCCTTCTCTTCAGAACAAGTGGATGAACGGATAAAATTTTTCTTTTCGGTAAATCCATCCGTGACGGTACATCAGCATGTGGACTCCTAACGATCCAGCCTAAAGGTCCCTTCACACCAACGCGAAAAACCGACTAGTCGTATGGGTACCCCTTAATGAATCAATACAATATCTCCTTTCAAAGCGATGCGACCAATGAGGCCATGCGACGCGACTGCTTCTAGAGCGGTAGGGTCGCATTGGTCGCACTGTTGTATTAGTCCTGGTCGTAGCTTTGGAAGGAGATATACAGGTTTGAGAATTCATTCTCACAATACAGGTTTGGAAAGTCACATCGAAAACATAGGGAATTCAATGCATCAGAGAAAGAATTTTGCCGTGCAGTTGACCAGCGCTATAATGGGAAGGTTTGGTCTCTCTCTTATCAGGGAGTGTGGTAGGGATTATAGAAAAATGGAAATGTGAAGCGTTATTAAAACGAGATATGGGACGATGAGGTACAGCACACTCCTAAGAAAGGAGAAATTGGATGAAGAAGTGGTACCAAAATCGTCTCAATTTTAACATTCCTGTTTCATGAAAGAACTTTTTGAATTTTGAGCCGAAAATGGTCTCAAACGATAGGGTGCAACTCCCTGATGGCGAATCCGTGGTCAAATCTGTTCTGTCCGTGGAGCAGTCCGTTTTAGCTGGCCGTTTGCCGTTGTTTAATTTCGAGGGGGTTTGTTTTATAGAGACTTGAACAATATAACCGTAAGTTTTACAAAAAAACTGTTCTGCCAGAAAATGTAGATAATTTTGATGAACAACTTTTCCATTTACATTACTGCTGAAAAATTTTTTATGTTCAACGCAAATACAAAAAAACCACTTTTTTGATACTTCAGTGCCACCCCTTTTTGTATTTCAAGACAGCCGACTTCGCTCCAATGAGATAAAATGTAGACAACAATGTCCTCTAATTTTTTTGTCAGACTTTACTCTGCAAACCCATAGATTCCGAAAAAAACGCATTTCAAAACGTTTTTGGATTATCTCAAAACACGGGGAAATCACTTCGGAAATCTGGCATTAACATTTTTTATGTCCCCCAATCGATTTCGGAGATCAAATTTCTATAGGTCATTTTTTGAAAAAATCGTATTTTTTCATGCTATATTTACTGTACTATTGAGGAATATTCCGCAGCGGATATTCGCAACGAATTTTAATGCATTTCTTCCGCGTTGTGTGTGGAAACCTTTATGGGACGGCTCTCCCGAATTCTCAGGGGCATATTCCAGAGGGATGAGGCGGTTCAAAATGGTACGGCTTAGCGGATGAAAGGTCCGTAATACGAGGAGATTAAAAGTGTTGAAGAATTCGTCCTGACAACGTCTGCATCCCTCCGAGTCTTGTGACAGTCTGGACGAGATGGACTCTGACAGGTGTGTTTTTATTGAGGGGGTGCTTAGGGTGTCAGTTGGTAGGACGTTTTTTTCATGGCGTTCTACAGGTTTGGGTGTTTTTTTTCACTTGGACATTGTGGAAGTGATTGAAATTAGACAATATACTATTAGTTTCCATGATTTTGTGCAGCGTTTCTGTACATTTGTTTACAGGTGACTGCTCAAACAATGAAGTCACAGTTGGCAGAAATAAGATGAAAAGGTTATATTTACATTATTTTATGTTTGAACACGGAATTCTCCGGTTATGGATTTAACAAAAACAGTTCTGTTAACCTCCGCTTTGCAGTAGAAAAATCACAACTAATTTATGGGAATTGGAGACGAAATTGTAGAATAATATTCATCATATAGTACACAGAGTTTACAAAAAACAATGCACAATTTGAATTTATTGTACATACTACCAAATTGTAGAAGCATTTACATGTAGGTCAACTAATCATGTACAAATGACATACAGGGTGATTTTTTCAACTGATAACTCTATACCTCTGCCCTAAATTCGTGTGCCGAAGATGATTTATTCAATCGGTTCGATTGTATCTATTTTTTCCTACCCTATTCAACAAAGTTACTTAAATTACATTTTCTCCATTAATATTAATCATTTGTTTCAGGTAAATTCATTATGGAATCCTCATTCCTGGTAGAAAAAATATTCCTCTATTGATGCTCATCATACATCTACGTTATAAGTGCAATTTTGAAATGTCTTAAATTTGAATACATAAAGAGATATTCCAATGGAAAATGCTCTGATTGCTCTGAAATGTATTCGTCAATTTTGTATAACGAGATATAGGGTTAAATTGAACCCGCCCCAAATTGATACGATTTTTCTTCACGACATTATTCTCGAACAATAAATTTCAAACTAATATGAATCTCGAACTCCTCGACTTGGCCTATTATTCAATTAAGTCGATATTTAGACGCCCAACCACCAGAAAAATAATTTGAATCATGAAAATTTTGAATTTGTAAAATAACCATTGAAGTTAAACATAGCCTATTATCTTACCGGTTATGAAATGACTTTTTGAGTGGCGTGATAAAATGACTAAAGATAATAAGAGAATTTGCTATACGAGTATGATGAGCAGTATCGTCCTGATGACAAAAAACTCTTCTAAATGTAATCAAAAGTAATATTTTGAGTGACCTTCTTCACATTTATTTGCTGCAAGATTCACTCAGGAGATATACCTATTATAATATTTTTTGGCAAGGCTTCACTGCTAGCTTTTTCAACCAATCAAACTCATTTCTACATATGATCACTTGTGAAACTTATTTTCTACCAATCTATCCTTCAGCCAATGTTTGCAGCAAACTTCCAATTCTTTTTCATGCATTGACTCTTTATTTCCTTACAAAAAAGGCAATTCCTTTTTTGCGACCTTATTTACTTTATAACATTCTGAATTCTCTACTGGTTATACGTAAACGTTTTTCAGAAGATGTCATATGTCGGAATAATTTGCAATGGCATCCCCACCTGAGAAACGTTTTAACAACGTTTCCATATAACTGGTATATGAGTATATTCGCTTGAAATGAGAGCAAATAAAATACAATACATGAAACAAAAAGGCCCTACCTGAGGTTGGTACAAAGTGGGGTACCATACTATTTTGGCGTAGGTATGATACCAGAGCTCAGGGAAAAACCTCAGTAGAAAAAAACCCTGTCTCGCCGTTCTACAAAATTGAAACTCAAACTACTCGAATAAATACCTTCAATATTGAGATACAAAATACTTAATTCATGCTCTTGGGCCAGGAGAGTGTTTTAAACCAGGTGTGGCATTCCAAGTGATGATTTTTCGAATCTCTTGTTCTTCTATGAACGCTTCAGGACCCTATTGAAGGGTAATCATCACCTATAAATTTAAATAGTGGTATTTCATCCTAAATATCGAATTCAGTTTCGGAATAATGATGAGAGGGTGTGACAACTGATGAAAAAATGGATGTCTTATTTTTGCCTAATTCGACATTAAACCAGCATTTGCACAAAACCCTTCAAACTCTCTTTCATGCATTAGCCTCGATACCTTGCTACAAAAGGTGCCTTCTTCCTTCTTGCGACCTTATTTTCGACAAGAGATTCGATATAGTCAAATGGTAGAATGTTTCGAGAAGATTTCAACCCATTTGGAATAATTCATCAATGATACCCCCACCCAGAAAAAAATTTTAGCAACGTTTTCAAATAACTGATGACACAATGGGTGTCTTATTTCTATAGCAAGTAACAGTTATTTTCGTCCAATTTTTCAAACAATGCTCGCACCAAACATGCAAATTCTCTTCTATTAATTGGTCTTTTTACTTCTTTACGAAAAGGGCCTTCTTCCATTTTGCGTCCTGATTACCTTCATAAGATTCTAGATTCTCTAAAGGTAGTACGTAGAACGTTTCGAGAAGATTTTGGAATTATTATTAATGGCACCCCCACCCGGAAAACAATTTTGGCAACGTTTCCAATAACTGATACACAATGCGTATTTTAATTGGACAAACATCTCCGTTCTGCCATTGTCAAATTCCCTTAGCGTTTCCGTTTTAAGAACGTTCAAAGCATTTCACGGAAAGGGTCATTTCGCAAGGGATTTGGCTGAAGGGCCCGATCTACGATATGAATGGGGGTGGAAATGGATGGAACGCGGCCCTCAAGTTTACCGGGCCTACGTTTTCCGACCGTTTAATTCGTAATTCGAAAGATTTATTATGAAATTGAGGACATTCATTGCAACCTGCTGACGTTTCAGGAAACATCTCGGAGATTATCATTGAGTTCTTGCCCATGCCAGGTGTTTCGAGCTAATATTGGACGATTTGGGGGAAAACGGGGGATTACAGAAATATTTTTTTGCTGATACAAAACGAAGGAATCCATTTCTTGGATCGAAATAATTCAATATCAGATCAAGATGAGTTTTTTTCAAGTAGGATGTCATCTTTATAATAGTCGGACGATTCGAGTCGT
This sequence comes from Propylea japonica, assembly GCA_013421045.1. Classification (NCBI taxonomy): domain Eukaryota; kingdom Metazoa; phylum Arthropoda; class Insecta; order Coleoptera; family Coccinellidae; genus Propylea; species Propylea japonica. Next base: position 42,619,217 of record CM024244.1, read on the forward strand.
GGTGAATATGAATAATGTGAAACTAAATTCAACTTGAAAGGTTTTCCAATAAGAGGTGTTATTTTTGATATTCAAAGAAAAATATTATTTTTCAATATAAATGATTGGATGTTTATTTCATATAAAGAAGAAGCTATGCCGTTAATAGTGGAAAATACATCAGGCAAATAACCACCACGACCACGCTTACAGGACCATATCCTTTTAATGAAAACGTAGACCTTCTCGTTCACGTTGCACCAAAGGAAGAAGTCCCAATGTGTTGAATCACAGATCTCGGTGGCCACTTTTCCCGCAAAAAATCAATGGTTTCGTTGTTGATGATCTGCCGGCTTGAGTTCTTGTGTTAACTGAACTTTATGAGCCCTTAAAACCCAATCTTTATGCAAAATACGGTGTAAAGACGTTTGTGAAATGCCTAACTCCAAAGAACGATAAGGAATGGACAAACCTGGGTTTCCTTCAACACTTTCGGCTACAGCAGTAATATTTTCGGCTGTTCTTGAGCGACGTGCACGGGTTTTATTCTTCACATCACTAACTTGTCCCAACAGCTCGAATTTCCCAACCATTTTCTTTATTGCGGTCCGACAAGGTGCTTCACGACGACCCAAAATGTTCGAGTTTACGAACCGTCTCTGCCAAATTTTCACCCTTTTTATAGTGAATTTCATAATTTCAACGTGTTCTTGAAACGTGTTTTGTTCCAATTTTATTAATGGCGTAGTTTCCACTTGTCAAATTTCAAAAAATGACAGCTTCAAACGTGACATCTACCGAAATAGCGTGCTATTCATAATAATAGGTACCTCTTATTGGAAAACCCTTTACAATCCCTAATACAACCCTTGTTGTTCAGGGACTAAAATAATTGCTCGGGGACTTGATGCAGACTTGAACGTTGGCTGTCACGTACTTTATTCCTCGGCTTATCCTAGATCTAAACTTATATAAACACATTTTTACCAGGCACGTATATTCTCCAACGAAATAGTGAGGTAAGTGGACTTACATGACTTTGTGGATGAGATTTTTTTCGCAAATCTTGTAGTGCAAATCCCAGTCCCCCCCGATTTACAATCATTTGGGAAATATGGAATGTCAAGGATCTGTAGTATCTCATGAAACTTTAAATGAATGAACACGCGCTCAGTCGTCTTACTGGTGACAAAAATCAAGCTATACTCCGTTCACGAAGGTTGAGCACATAGTAGGCGTTTCTTTTATTTATCTGAAGTTGGCAGTATTTGCTGTCATAACGTAAAATAAATTCAATGTTGCCGAATGGACCCGGCCTCGTCCAACGAGCTTGCGCGTTATCAGAGAACTCTATGCAATATTGACACATTGCGCATCAATCTGACAGGAAAATAAAGAACATAAACTAAATTTTAATAAACACAGTGGAATATGTCATTTTATCATAGCCAACCGACGGCTCAACCTTTCGTGAACGGACTATATACGATATGTTGTAAAAGATCTCATTGTAAACCAACATACCTTTGGCAGGCACTGTTTATGGGTTATAACTTTTGACAAAAATTCGAAGAGTCGAAAAAAACCACTTTACTTCAGGAAATATCCACAGATAATTCATACAACCAATATCTCACCTCTCAAGCAAAGTAGAAAGTTAGAACAAGAAGTATGTATTTTGAATGTATGTCCGTTCCTACCAGAGATGCAGCGGTGCCTAACACGCAAGCGTCAGCCAGCACGGTCCCATTTTTACTTAAGGGAAAAAATTGACATAAATTATATATTTGAAAAAAAAATTATGGGCACATCTACATCTAGTTTTTCAAAATTTTGTATGATCATTTTATGTATACAATATGCAATTTTTCATTCCGGCATTTTTCATTTTCGAGTTCCGTTCTGATCGATGAATTTTCAACGTCAATGGATTCATAAGACCGAGCTTAACAATTTTCAGTAATAACCGTTTCTGTAGATTCTGCAGAATTTTTGCATAATGCTGAAATATGGCGTTTAAGGGGCCAAAATTTAAAAATTTAAGATGATCATTTTATTCGCTTATTTTGAAGGGGACTAGAGACTGAAAAAATATGTAATTCAATTTTCATCCCTGCTGTTCAAACAGAAATTATGGAAGTTTTAAATATCGTGTTTTGCGAAAAATGCCATTTGAACAGAGAAATTCTAAACGCTTCCAAATATCAATTCGAAGTTTTTTTTTGATTCAGCTACCTCGAAAACCTATAAAAACATACCAAATTCAATAAAGTCCGCCATACTTCTCAAATAAATTCGTTTATAGATTTTGTGCATTTTTCATTTTCGAGTGGCGTTCGAGAGCGTCTCCCTCATGCAGTTCGCTTTAGATCGATGAATTTTCAACATCAATCGATTCATCTCTTAGAAAAAATCTTTTCTGTAGATCTTTCAGAATTTTTGCGAATTGCTGAATATAGCGTTTTATGGAGGGTCGACCCCTTAGCCATTTTTCGTCCAAAATTTCAAATTTGAGACTATAAATACTGAAGACTTTCAGTTTTTTTCATCTCATCTGAAAACTATAAGAAATAAATAATTAGTGTAACAGGAGACTGCCATTAATATTTTATTCGAATAGAATGCTGTAAAATAAGAATCTCGAAATATTTCAGTTCCACATTTTCGGAGCAAAATCTTCGATAAACCTTACGATGTATATCTAGACTAAATACATTCAAAATGAAACTAAAGCGTATATGATACAAAATGCTGACATATTTTACAATATCCTCAAATTACCTGAGGTGTTTTGAACTTTCCTCACGCTGTGATCGAACAATGATTGAGCCTGCCGCCCCTTACTGCGAGGATTTTGAGTTTGTTGAATTTGTTTGTTTTTTGTTTCCGCGTCAGCAACGGTTTTTTTGTTTACAGTGATGTAAGATGCTCGGACGGGGTGCAGGCAATACAGTCATCTATGACTAGGCGAGTGGCCCGAACCGAGTATCATGTATATTATGTTGTTATTAAATAATGATTTGTGGATGTAGATTGCATGCGTCAATAAATTTGAAATTTGAAATTTGAATTTGAAATGTATGAAAATTATTAATGTACCACGGGAATGCAGATATCAAAAATTTCGAGAATTTGTGCATAAGTTGGCAACAGTGAATGGCAGAGAAATTTTTTTTAGAAGGTTATACTGCGAATTTGGTATTGAATCGATACCTACATAATAGTTATTTATGTAATAAGGATCATAAAGACGATCATTATGGTACAAGTCGTGAATGTTATCGGGCGAGGCGTAGCCTACTGATGTAAAAACTGTAGAATCTACTGGAATTCATATTGCAAATTGTAGTAATTGTTCTTTTACCATTTATAATAAATAGTTTTGTACATAGTAATGCATTTTGAATAAACTTTTTTTGATCAAACTATTACATGTTTTCCTTATAGAATTTCATTATGGTACTTAGTACCATAATGTATTCATTATGGTACTTAGTCCCATAATGAGCTTCCCTATGTCATCAAATTGAGTGACATAACGTTGTCATTATGACATGCCATCAGATAAATAAAATTATGAGTAGTTCCATTTGAAATAGAAGTAGATATGCGTTTGAGATAGACGTGGGAACACTTTCGAATTGAAAATATTTCAGGCAAAGAGTCCCTTCATCCTCAAGGCTCCACGTAAAATTCAGGACAAAATATTTAATTGGTCTCCAAAAACGTCTTATAGTCCAACTTGTAAGAAAACCCTGTATGTCATTTTTTCTCTTTTTTCTCATCGTGCGGATAAAAATTCATATCCGCATGACGAAGCAAGGTTTTCCCGTTGTGAAGCAGTGCGAAAAGTATCTACTTTGCTCACGTTCCTTCTGAAAAATATACAAATCTACTCATCACACCGTGCAGGCCCGTAATTGGGGCACCAATTATCCGTACTTTTTCCATTTATCAATTCACGCAGGCACCGATAACAAACGACCCGGCGAATTCAACGCGGCCGACACACTGAGAGCAAACATCCCCGGTAACCTATTTTTCAGAATTATCCCTATTAACACCCTCTCTTCTTATAATTCACCCGAAAACACGAAATTCGCAAGGACACGCCCGGCTCATCGGCCACATTTAGCCGGTTCAAAAACGGGCTGATAACGGAACGGAATCCTTTTAATTTCGGCTCGTTAGTAGCGCTCGGTGTCCATTATAAGGATGAGAATGAAAAAAATTCATCGGAACCGTTTTTTCCGCGGGCGTAAAATTACTTTCTGGATACCTTGATGATATATCATCTCGATGGATTCGCTATTTGGTCGGAAGCGGTTGTTCGCTTGTAATAGTCGGTGCGATTCTGTTCGCATAGGTGTTGCTACAAATTTTTTTATCCAGGCAATATTGCTATCACCCTAATTCATACCAATATGACTACGGTATTGCGTATTCTGTTTAGACTGCCATAGCAATTTTGCCTCAGCAATATTGCTTCGAGAGTCGGCAACCCAAGAGCTGGCAACACTGCAATATATGATATTTGAACTTCTATTTTGAGGTTTTGTTATGACATTTTTGTGTGTTCAAACACTTGTGATGGAAATTTTAAAAATATTGCGGAATAGGAAAACCAAGAAAGTCAAACGAAAGTATTGATAAACTTCCTTTCCACATAACTCCGAAATTAATGTAAAAAATTGAAAAAATCCTAGTCTTTTGTTTCTAAGTTTCGTCTTTCACAGAAATTTTTTTTATTTGACGAAATTTTGAAAAAATTTCATTCATTTTAAATGAATTGCATTTTTTCAATCGAAATTAATAAATATTTGTTTTCCAAATTTCATAGCAAAGCAGTACGACCGGCATATAATGTCTTGGAGTATTGATGACTATTAGACTTTTAGAGGATATTGCCCAGAATTGTATGCTCCTTGATTACCTGATACCTGAAATGGACCGTCTAACCATGTAGGCAGACGTTCTTAGTATATACTAACACTATTCAAAAGCCTCACAATTTCGCAAATGAGACGCCGTTTTTCTTGCTCGCTCTCGGTCTATAATTTTCAATCAAGATTTCTTCCAACAAAATAGATATCTGCGTTCTCAAAAGGTCTGTAAGATTTGTATTCGTTGAAATTTTTGTTCTCATAGTATAAAAAAATATACATCACTTTGATGAAGAACTTTGCTGTAGCTGCGAAACTGAATGAAATATTTTGAATTTGGGTGCCGTAAGCATGGTTTCAAATGAACACATTCAAGCTCAAAATACATGATTTTATACAATACTGCAATGTGGAAAAAAACTAAATAATCGAGCATGAATTTGTGCATTTTAAACCATGATTTTGGTAGCCACCTTTCAAACTGTTCCATGAAGTTCACAATTACGGCTAAGTTCTTTGAATTTTTTGTTAACATTCAACAATGTAATGTATAATTTTTCATACTATCCAGAAAGAAGAAATGTTTGACGAACAAAAGTCTCACAATCTTCCCAAAAAAACGTAGACATCTCGACCTGAGAATTGTCGATCGAAAACATAATGCTTTTTGATATAGAGTCAAAACTTGAATTGTGCGCTTTAAGCAAATCTGTTTGATACCAACTCATTCAGCCTAACCGGTTCGAAAAACACTGATAACCAACGGAATCCTTTTAGTTTTGGCTCGTTAGTAGCGCTCGGTGTCCATTATCAGGATGAGAATGAAAAAATTTCATCAGGACCATTTTTTCCTGCGGCGAGGAACATTCTCTCCGTTGTGTGTGGCGAGAAAATTACTTTTCGGATACTCAGATAATATTTCATCTCGTTCGCCCTGATGGATTCGCTATTTGGTTGGGGGTGGTTTGGAGCATGTTATGTTGAGTAGCGGACTTTTAGCAAATACGACATTTTTAGTCAACAGCTTTGACAGGTCGCTGAAAGCAATATCCCAGGAGTGCGTTCACAAACTTACTGTGAGAGTAGAGTAACCGTGGATTTCACAAAGCTTGATTGGGCAATGAAATCGTTGATTTTGTATTATGTCGATGGTTTATGTCAAAATTAAACTGAAAATTGCACAGAAACGATGACATTTCAGTAATCAAGCTGATTGGAGTTTGTGAAACCCGCCTTGAGAGTAAAGGTAAGCGTCCACCTATCGGCAGCGGACGGAGTGGACGAAGCAGATTTTAGAATCCTTTGTATAGAAACTAATGGAAGCGCGTCCACCTACTCGCGCCGAACGAATCGGATTCTATACAAAGAATTCTAAAATCCGTTTCGTCCGCTTCGTCCGCTGCCGATAGGTGGACGCTCTCCTTGTGGCGGAATAAATGCAGTTTGGTCGTCGTTCAGAAACTCTACTCTGACAAATGTCATTCGCGAGACATATGTTAGGTTGAGTTAGATTAAGATGAACTTTCTATTATCGGTTACTTTCACCTTTTTACTAGCTTTTGGTTTATTGTAGACAATTAATATTATCTCTTATATTATTCAGGGCTCTTCAGAGATTGCTAATTATTCAATCAGTAGATTCTCAGATACCGTTTGTAACACGTTCACTCGCAAAAACATGATTAACTCTGCATATTGATTGCAAACTATTAATAACAGAATTGGACAGAGAAAATTGAATCAAGATCAAACATTGCAACAGCTAAACTTGGAATTTTTTAACGCCCATTCAAGAATGCCAAATGGCTACCTTGTTTCTTTTATTGTTCCTGAGAATCCTTAACTAGTAATATCGACAAAATTTCAACAGATGTAAAAATAATATTCTCATGAAATTTCAATACTTTCCTATACCTCATTTTTTAAGTATCAAAGTATTTGATTCAGTTAGTTTAGATTATCGCAAAATTCTTGGTTTATCTTGTGAAATCCGAAATATTCACCCAAAACGATGAAGAAATTTTTCAAATTCGAACAACATTTTCACATTATTTCAAGAGTAATGGATATAATGTATACCTTTATTTTTTTTGAGTATTTACGAGTATTACTGCCAATCCATAAAACTTCAAAATTTTCAGTTCGACGTAAGAAAATAGAGATATTAACTCAAAACGGTTAACAAACGACGAAAGAAGCTTTAAACTCAAACCAAAATATTTTTCCCGAATTTAAAGAGAATCGCATCATCGGAACCATAGAATTAATTTTTTTTTTCATTTATTGAGTCATAGAAAATACCTCATTTTCAACTCTAATATAGGCTAGAACGGGTTGTCACAGAACAAGCTGTGGTAAAACAATTTGTAGGAAATTTTATGTACTTTCATTTTGTATGGAAAGGTTTTTCAGGAAAAATTAATAGTTTCCGCGTGATAAGCTAAAAACTGACCAAAAATGAGATTATTATTCTTTTTTTTATTTTTTTCTATGTTCCGTCACGAAATTGTGTTAGCAAACCTCAAGTTCGGAGTCAGCACCCCAAAAAATCATACAAAATGAAAGAAATCAAAACTTCCCCAAAACTTTCCTGCTAAAAGCACAATTCAACTGGATTATAACCTTTTTTCTTATCCTAATAGGTACTCTGTTTTGAGATTAAAAATAATATCATAAGATATTCATATTTATCGAGGAATGAGTCTGCAAATTTCACTTAAAAATATTATGTTGATTTAATAAAATTGTAATGTAGACTTCCTTTCACTGTTATATTGAAACGATTCCGCTAATGTCACGACAAACTATTATGTTTATTTTAGTAATAAAATGTGATGTAGACTTTCTTTCACTGTTCTATTAAATCAGGAAATAGCAACCTAATTATTGTTAACTCCTTCAAGACATTCAAATTAAAAGTGGTAGTATTTTTATCCAACGGAGAATCTGGTTCCGCTGTTGCTAAGATCATTACGTCTTAATGAAGCAAGTAATGGAGTGAACGTAATAAAGGCCTAGAAGTTAATGGAAGCCTAACGAACGTGCCTGAAACTTCACGAGTGCGGTAGGTAAACTTGTCAAAACTAACAAATTCAATTGAGAATAATAGAATGAGAGGGGAGCATTCGAATCTGAAACACAATGAAAATAATGACTTTAGGGTCCATAAATGTTTTGGATTCAAGCAACATAAAAAGTCGAGCAAAATTTTGATTTGATTTCCTCTTGAAATCGAGTTCATCTATAAAATGTGAATTTTTTGAATCAAGAAGTTATTCTGAATGATGGAAAAATGTTATATTTTCCTAGAGAAAATGACCCAGGAATGAAAATATGTGGAAGTGGTGGTTATAACCTCACATAAACTATGAAGTTTACTGTCTAACCTGGAAGTTTAAAATTATTAGCTACATTTGTAATGATTAATTGAAGCTTTATGGTGGTATTCGGCTTTCATCTTCTGTTAGACAATCTGTAACTTTTCATGTGCTTACCAGAAAATTGCAATTCTTGACCTTTTTAAGGCTCACAGCTCACAGAAATCGTTAAATATTTACGAGTACAGAAGCATTATCGTCTATCAAATTGAGATAGTGAGCTGTGAGGTTACGTTGAATGCTTTGTTTATTTCTGGATAAACACCAAAGTTTTAATATAAGAAATTCATCATGAATAATAATAGTATGGCTTTGTTTATTGGATTGTTATCGGAAGACAATAATAACAGGTAAAACATTGTTCCATAATATACATGACATGAAAATCATTCTTTTTTGAAGTAGGAACTCAATGAGAATTGGAAGGAACCATTTGAAATGCCGGATGCCCAGAAAATGTTCAGATTGAAGAAATGCCGAATGCCCAGTTTGTGAACGTGTTCAGGTTGAAGAACCAGTGTACTATAAACTTAATGCTCTACAGAAATTTTAACAAAAATTTTTTTTTCTTTCCTGTTTTCATTTCATTATATGGAGGAAACAAACGCAAACTTCATTCAGATCAATGTATTTTGAAATTCAAATCAAAACCATTTACTCATAAGACATAAGTTCCATGCTCAAAACTTACGAGTTAAGGTTATGTATTCCGATGAGTAGTGTAGTGACATTGTAATTAAGAAAGTTACAGGAACCATTCCAGAATTGCATTATTTACGAATCTGTAAGTCGGCCAATTACAGATCGATCGTACGCTACAGTATCCTAACTTACAGATGAAAATCATAATACCAACATTAGTTGTGCGAAATCATTTTCATTCTTCGTCTTCAGTTGAAACAAGGAAGCAAAATTTATAACATTCTCTCATTGATGTGTTAATTTTATAAAATAATCTGTATCGTGAAATAGAAAAAAACACTTTGCTTATCTCGAGTACGATTTGAGTATTTCATATTTCTTTTTTCAGAACATTCGATGGGCTTATAATTAATATAGCTCATGGAATTATTTAAGGATAATTTTGTGTAACTCTTCGTTGAATATCTCTACATTTCATATCTATAGTGTCTCAACTATTCGAAGCTAGAACGAATATTTCTTTCAGGTTTTATTTTGTGAATTTCTTCGTGCATAATTTTCGGCTACACTCCCTGTTTCCTGAATGTCCAGGAATATGAATCAAGGAGAATCTGTTGCACTTTTCGAATTCATCCAGTTTGCCCAAGTATTCTTAATAATCTTTGGACAGATAGTTCAACCTAGAACAGTAAAGTTAATGAGAACAATAGTTCTCAGAATATATACCAATCTGATTTATCGGTTTTTCAACACAATCCTACTAACTTGTTTAGAGGTTTCGGTCTTTTCATCCTGAACCACATCTTTCAATCTACCCTCGGGAGAAAAGTTTCAGCCATAGAAATGAAGCGAAAAATGTCCCAATATACCGATTCGAAGAACTCATAATATATGAAAACAACGGACAAAAAAATTTTCATCTTGTATGCTATTGTCGCGAAAACTCCTTCTGAATATGGAATTCAGATGGATAAAACATATTCACGGTCTCCCTTTTCACCAACCTGAGATGAAATCGAAAAAACTGCTATTGGTATAGAGAAAAAAGCGAACACAATACGGGGTCGACAGATCTTCAACAAAGTGTAAATTGGAGACAGTATGGTTTTTCGCAGAAGCGCCTATCCCGTATGAAATATTTAGGCTCCATTTTCACCGAAAATTTGAACAGGATATGATATCGAGGTTGGCGTGGAATGCATAAATAAACATGAAGCGCCAAATCCCAGACAGTTTTCCCACGTGAATGTAAAAAAGTGAGTGTTATTTATTTGATGCTGATCTGCGAAACAAAATTGTTATTAGACTTGGCTCGAGGTCCAATTTTCATCCGTATTTTCCCTTGTTTCAACAAAAGCTTTTCCGCATGATACCCACCATATTGTAACCCTAATGAATATAAATGTTCCGCATCGGATTTCTCTCATTTGATATTGTTATTTTGGCTATTTCCATCATTTGCCCCTATACCAGTACCAGTCAAACGTTTCGGCCAGCATTCACCTGCAGTTGTCAGGAATCACTCTTAGGACTCATAACTGCCAAGAAGCAACTTTAATTACTCTTGGAAATATTTGTCACTTTTGACAGTACTCGAAAATTAACCATCAATGACTTCGATCAATTTTTGTGTTTCATTGAATCGTCAAAATTTTGTAGATCTTTTGAAAACTCGATCTCATCATTGGACCAGTGAGTTTTTTGAAATGTACACTTCACAGATGGTTTTCAAAGATTGATATAAAAACTGCTTCCTTTAAATTTCGATGTTTCAGTTTTTTTCATCGACTATTTATTCTAAAGTCTGCATTCCAAGTATATCAGCACACCTCTGACTTATCAGTTTATTCCCTTTGAACCAATTTTTGATACGAACTTTTGCAGGGTGTTTGGTTCTTCCAATATAAAGGGTGTTTCATTTATAAAAATGAATCAATGCATTCAAAATTTTGAATTATTTTATGAAAATAAGCGTTCTGTGAAAAGTGATTTCAGAAAACGCGGATTTTATGTTATTTATGATCGTCCATCTGCAGACACAATCGGTCGAATTATTGAAAAATTTCAAGAGACCGGTTCAGTGGAAGATCGAAAAACGGTCGTTCATAAGAAAATATTAATTTGGTGATGCCATCAGGATCATGTGATTTGACACTGTTAGACTTTTCTTTGGGATAATGTAAGAAGCCAGGTTTATAAAAATAATCCCCAATCGAATCCTGAACTATATGATGAACTTATTCGCGTCATTAGTGAGATAAAGCCCCAATCATGTCAAAATGTCATTGAAAGTTTTAACAAAAGAGTGGACGTCGGTAGAGCTGCAAGAGAAGGTTATTTGGCAAATATTATTATTCTTACATAAATGTTATAACTGATACATCTACAAAGTTTTATCATGTTCATTGGTACGAGTACCTACCTACTTAATAAGTACAGTCTTTTTGATCTTTCATTTTCAGCTGTGTTTGATTAGCCCATAAAGTTTCTTCTCGTTTTTTTATTGTACTCATTTACTATTCTTTTCAACTTTACAGATAACCTCATCTTCTCGGTGAGATCATATTTTGATGCTCTATAATGGAGCCCAAAATCTAAATTTCATCTTACGTCAACACCCACCCACATCATCGTTCACGATAGAAGCAGGACATCATTAACTCCCAAACGATACCTTACTCATTTTGAAAGAGAACCGGAAAAAAACGTATAGAATTAATTTAAGGGCAAAGTAAATTCTTCATTCCAGTGCACTTGACCCCGAAAAACCGTGGAAAAATTAATTGCGGACGAAAAAATGTTACATTAATCTTTCTCGGGAAAATAATGAAAAGAATACTTCATTCTGGACTCATTACAGGTCTCAACGGGAGGATTCGCAGTCCTGTAATGAAAGAATTTCCCAATTAAGTCCCAGGGCTCAAAGTGTGACTACTGCACTACATCAGGAATGTTTTGGGTTATTTTGTAGGTTGAGGGATAAAAAACGAGATTTTTCTCATGATTAAATTAACAATATATGAATATTTCTTTGAGTTCGTTATAACTTTGAGAAGCTAGTAAAATACCTTATTCGATTGTTTTGAAACAGATATTTGAAAATAATCGAATGTTTACATTTCAAATTTCAGCAGAATATGTGAAAATGTTCTCTGAATATCGAACTCTTTATCGCATAGAATTTTTAAAATTTTCTTTTTGAATATTTCCGAGAAATTTCGTACACTCTCTGGTTGTCTTTTTGAGCTGACAAAGTATAGGTTCGATCACATTGTTTCTACTACAAACAACGTTCACAAAAGTAACGTAACTCGTTAACAACTCTTGTACGAAGAAAAATTAAAAAAGATCTCCACACCTGCCGATTTTTTAATTTCAAAAGCAATTTATTCTATGCCTTTTTGAATTTGATATTTCTCACCCCCTATGTCTCGCACCTCTCTATACTTAATTCCATCAAATAGGAATATATGGGTTTTCGTACATCAAATGATAGATAATTTCAATTTGATCAACTGCTCAGTGATGTGACTAGAAGTAGAATTGGTTATGTAGAAAGAACTAGAAAATAATTTGCAACCAAACTAGATATTTATTATACAAGGGAAAAAAATATCAGATTTTAGCTCGAGGTTATGTATCTCACGACGCGAAGCGGAGGGAGACAAAAAAACAGAGAGCTAAAATCTAATGTTTTTCCGTGTATAATACACTTTTTTTCTGTGACAGAAAATAACGACCATTTAATAGTGAAAGAATTATAACTTTTCACGAAATTGATAGAGACTCATTGTTTTGACAGGGAAAAAAGTAATTTCGTAAAGAGTATATTTTGTGAACCTGTCAGTAGATATAAATTGTCAAATTTTTTTCCCCTCACAGAAAAAAAATTAGTTTTTCACTCTCCATTGCCATGGGAACTACACGAATCAATGGATTTGTAATTTCAAATTCAGGTCTCCCTATACTTGTTCGAATTTCAAAAACTCTCACTCCTTACCTTCCTCTTCTTCAGATTGTGACATATCAAATGAAATTAGTAGGTGATAAAATTAACTCTCCATTTGATGTATCACAATCCATATACAATTCCTTTTGCAGAAAAGAAAAATGAAGCAGAGGGTTGTGGAAGCGTGAGGGTCGGAAAAACCATAGGATAAACTCTCAGTGTAAAAAAATTCTACTCTGAGGGTAAACTGCATTTGAAATTAGGAATTGACGGTTGCGAGTATTCCTTCAATAATACTTCGTACAAGAAATATTGACGAGTTACGTTACTTTTTTGGGACGCTGTAAATTATTGATTAGGCAATTTCCATTCATTTCGATATAAAAGGCGTAGAGTCTAGTCTGTATTGTAAATTGTTATTTATGTTCATAAAAAATGTGTGAATTGAAATACTATCGCCTGATTATTCTGTACTAGATGTGGTCCAGATCGTATCCAAGATATTTTAACCACGTATTAAACATAAAAAATAAGCCCTAGTTTGTCCTATCAACATACATTTATGTCGTCCTCTCTCTTTTACGGAAAGTTAAAATTAGGTATAGAGAAAAAAATGTTTTTTCATTAATAACTTTCACATTGCTCAATATTTTTATGAAATTTGAGACAGGTTTTGAGCGTCAAAGAGCATTTTTGCATAATATAATTTCTTCTCTATTTTACCAGTGGCGTCCGTACTGCAGCGAGAATATAATATTTCCAGATGAAAAAATGATTTTCGGACATAAAAATTACCATTTAAATCCTAATTTAATTTTGAGCAAATTCGGTCTCTTGAATTTTGCTTTACGAGGCACCGTTTTCGGTTACAAAAAAAAACACATTTTCATGCCAAGAAGAAATCGCCAAAAATTCGATAAGGTAGGTACATAATAATAATTAGACTATTTTGTGTACGGAACGTGGCGATTTCTTCATGCATGAGATTGTGTTTTATTTTTTAACTTTTGAAACGGAATTGGCTCCAAACTAAATAAGGATTTAAATAGTTTTTTGTCGGAAAAACTAGTGGCGTATCATTTTTTATCGGAAAATATTCAGTCTAGCTGCAGTACGGTCGCCACTGGTAGAATAGAAAAGAAATGATATTATTTAAAAAGTGCTTCTTGACTTTTAAAACCTATGTCTCAAATTTCATAAAATATTTTCAAGCAGTGTGAAAGTTATTATGAAAAAAAAATTTGTTTCTATAATTTAACACCCCGTATCTTGGAGAGGAAACATTTCTCGACATATATGTTATATGACAAACTAAGGCTCACTTTGATGTAGAATAGGTGGTTGAAATTTCTTGGTTCTGGACAACCTGTATAATGAAAGCATTTACACCAGGATAAGAGAAAGATGATTTGGAAAAAAACTATAAAAATTTTTCTTATTTTCTGAATGTTTTTCGAAAATCGTTACCCAATTCGACTTCTGATTCGTTGAAACCCTTCTACTCCAAATATTCACATACAGTGATGACAAGTCTCTCGAAACACCAAACAATTTCGAGCCAGTACCCGTTCGAGTTCTGCACAAACAAAGGGAGAACAACAAACTTGTATCTGGGCTTACCCCCATCCTAATTCCGGGGTGAGTAAACGGATAGGGTGAATGTAAAATCAGCCCTTGGCGAATTCGCTGTTTAGATTCGGCATGTAGTGTGCTCCCTGTCGTCTTGGACGGATTTCCGAGACTGTCCAATCGGAAGATGTGATTTTCCGTGTTGTGTAGGGTTTTGTGATGCTTGTTTGGACGGAGAACACAACCAAATGAAGTGCAGTTTAGTGAGTTTACCTGGAGATTTTGTGCTGGGATAGGATTGAGTTCGAAAAGTCAAGAATGTCGGAAGGTAACCTGTCATTATTCACTGGCATTTTTTCTGTTTTATGAATTTGAGCTATGAGCCTTCTTCTATCGCTTGCGAAAGTTATGTGTTCACGGTTCGTCGAAAGATCGAGTTTGCGACATCTTGAAATTTTCTTGCTTCGAACGGGGATTGCACGAGAGAGGTCATCATATACAATGTGAATGTCATCTAAAAAATTGAAATTCATGAATCATATAATATTAAAGAACTGAATTGCAAAGTGACAAAGTTAAAATGTTATTCTGTTGTACCTTTAGCCAGCATAAGCCAACCATCGTCAAGAAAAACACATTAGACTTTCATTTTCAGAAGAACAACTTTTCTGACTATTTGAGAATTTTGTCTTTAGACAAGCATTTTCGAAGAGTGACGAAAGCTGCTTTTTTGAAAGTTAGAACTCTAAAGTGTGTATCAATATCAAATATTATTTTCATTGAGTGCCATTTAAGATATACGGGTTTGCCCACCATGTTCATGTTCATTTTGAAGGTGTAAATGATGATATTTGAAATCTTTTTTCGGGGTGAGGGTGGGTAATAAAAAAAAAAGCACAATTTAAAATTATTTCCATATATACAGGGTGTTCGAAATAAAGCTATTGACCAAAGTTTACACACGTTTTCAAATGTGACAATAAATATGACCTCATAAAAGGAAAGGCAAGCTCAAATTATGATGAGTTTTTCAGATCATCTGTACATTTGTTGCACCATTAATTTGAAATATGGAGTAATTTTAAGTAGTTATTTCTAAGGAACCAAGTTACGAAAGCTATACAAACAATGTCTTTTTTTGAGTAGACATATTAGCTAGTCTTATAAAGAGAAAAAACAATTGAACCTTGAATGAAACAGAGTGGCCTTTTAATTCTAAACATCTACTACGAATAACGGACAAAAACTTTATTATTTCAAATGGCACCCCAGAGTATTCCTTTATCTCGTTGAATACAAAAAATAATTTCGATCTTTTTTTCACAAGGTTTTCCTATAGGGGAAAACCCGGATAGATGCCCCACTTTTTGAATTTGCCTCATATTTCTGAAGAAAATATGATTTCATATGTTTAATTTCTATGAGTGTAGGAAGCCCCATTATTTATTTGATTTAGAAAACTTAGACTTTTCTCTGACATAGCAATCCCAAATTGCACAATAATTTGATTTTGTAGAACCCTTTTTTTGGGATAGTTGCCTACAAGTACGGATAGTTGTCCCACCATGAAAATACTGGGAGGGATAGATGCCCTTACAACTGTGTGAACCAAAAACCCACTAAATACAATGAGATTTTCTATGCTTAAAACAGCAACTTTATGTACGTAACATGGATCGAATTAACAACAATTGTGCATTTTTAATTGAATTTCAAAAGCATATATCAAACGAAAGTTGCATTCTTCATATTAACATGAAGCATTATTCCACACATTCATGATAAATTAATTAAATAATAAGTCTCAACAAAAATGATCAGGAATCAAATTTAAAATCAAAATAACACAATGAATCGAAAATCTGCTAAAGAAGATATGGTTTCAGTTTAGACATCCTAAGGGGCACCTATACCTCAAAAATCAGGGCAATATCCTTTTCGATAGGGATAGATGCCCATGAAATTTTTCAATAAATTAAGAAGAAAACAAAAACTATTTGTACTCAGATGTACACTCAATGAAACACTGTATTTGCGTAATAAAAAAATTAATGAATTTATTACCACTTCAAAAGTTATACAGCGGCCAATACCTACCTCTAAAAGTTTGGCATGTTGGTGAAGTTCGCTGCTGAGATGATCGCACACACTAGCGAAACACGGCTTCACTTTACAATAACCCTTACAAAACTAAGGTCCAGGGTGACTGTAGCAGCTACTTATAAAATTAATTTTTTGATACGTGTTTCGGAAATTAGGTATTTTGAAAATGGGGCATCTATCCAACTGAGGCATCTATCCGGGTTTTACCCTACCGAAACCCTAAAGTATCTCAGCAATTTTCATTCTAAAGTAGTAAACCAAAATTTCAAGTAGTATTTTCTATGATGAGTGATTTGACAGTTTCAGAATGAATCTCAGAGAATTAGTTAATCAAATATCTGTTCAATGTGTAGTGAATTGAAAAACGAGAATTGCTGAGAGAATATGGCATTCAGATATAGGAAAACCTTATTAAAAAAGTTTCGAAATTAAATTTGCGTGCCATTTGAAATATGAAAGTTTTTGCCCGTTACTCGTAGAAGATGTTTTGCGAATTAATTAGGATGACTGTACATTCCAGAGTTCAATTTTTTTTCCTCCTTATGGGACTAGGTAATATGTCTACTCAAAAAAGCATTGTCTGTATCGCTTGCGTAACTGTTTCTCTGCTGAATAACTATTTAAAATGACTCCATATTTCAAATTAATGGTACAACAAATGTACAGAGTGATCTGAAGAAACTCATTATAATTTGAGCTTGCCTTTCTTCTCATGAGGTCATATATTTATAGGGTGTCACATTCAAAAAGTTTATTTTGGTCTGAAGCTTTGTTTGGAACACCCTTGTATGTATGGAAATAATTTTAAATTGTAGGAACGTTTGATTAACCTACACGAATTTTATTCGATTAATTTCCTTCAAGAAAAAAATAGTAGCCATTAGAATATTTAAAACTAACAATTATTTCTGATTTCTTTCCATTTGTGATGAAAATCTTTCTTGATTTCGTCGTATGGGGCGGTACCGCATAATGTGTTAAATTAACGACAAAACAGCGTCAAGATGTTTCTTCTTTTTGCATGAAAATGCAAAAATCAATAGAAAGTTTTTGTCACGAATTAAACGAAGAATGCAAAAATAATTGTATATTTGAACTTTCTCAGTGGCGTCTCATTTTTTAATTTAGTGAATATCCTGTATCTATGACATTTGCAGATAAGGGTTATTCATTTAGCATAATGTAGCTATTTTTTCATGCAATTTAACGCATTTAGTCACACAACTCTATATATCACCCGACCATCGCCACAACACAAGTACTTTGTGGCTTGGTTCCTTCATTTCTGCATAATAAGTTACTCAAATATCGATCTATACTTGAATGCAACTAAAAATCTTTGAATTTTCCCACCTATCAATCAGATTTCCACTTCAAGTGAGGATTCAAACTCTCAAGCCACTAATTACCTCATTGCTTTGTGGTTTCAGTAGATATCGTCAAGACCGTACTCCAACAGAAGACAGCGGGACTTTTTTGTCCTGTCATGTTGGCAGCGAAACCTCGGCTCGCGGAAACTCTTAACCTAATTTCTGGAACGCACCTGTTAATTAAAACCGTGAGTACCTCTTATTTCGAACAATAAAGTGACTGAAGCATCTGTAGCGGCGAAAGGAAAAGAAGCCAGAATGTCGAGTTGAATGGCAACTCAAGATTTCAATTTGTACTGAAATTACTCATAATTTCGTGAACAATGCAACGTTGAATTGCGGAACAATGGTTCGTTTCTGTCACTTTGGAGACGGAAACGGAATAATTGGAGCTGGAAATGTTAAATAAAATTCAGGATTAAGATTTCGCGATCGGATTATTAGGAGGTACTTGAGGAGAGTGGAGTTTCGATATAATGACCTCGTTTAGAAAGTTATATTGTCTTGAAGTATTAATTGAGGAATGGACAATGAGTTGAGGAGTATTGAGATGATGGAGTATAAGATGGATTATGGAAATCTCGACTTAATTCGTTTCTGAATGAAATATGAATATTTATGACTCTATTATTATTTCGACATATCCTATACCATTCACTCTGTATGGTGGAAATAGTGACTGGACCATTGGTAACAGAAAAAACATCTTTTATTATTTGAAGAATTCTCATCACATTTGCTTATTCTGTGTAATCTTTTGGTCAGTAGGTATTCGCTATCCGGCGTACGAAAAAACACTGCGGATTTTAATTTTCTGAATATCAACTTATTGGGGTATTCTGCTTTTCATCTGTAAGTTACGATACTGCAGCGTAGGATTGATCTGTAATTGGCCGACTTACAGATTCGTAAATAATGCAATTCTGGAGTGGTTTCCTGTAACTACGAGTATCTTAGTTACAGTGCCACTTCTGAACTACTTATCGATAAACATAATCGTGAGATTGATCATATAACTTTATATATTATGAGTAAATGGTTTCGATTTGAATTTGAAAATACATTCAGCTGCTTGTATTTTGCGATTGTTTTTTTCATCTAGTGAATTGAAAACAGAAAAGAAAAAATTTCTTGGTTAAAATTGCTGTAGTACACTGGTTCTCAAACTGAACATGTTCATAAACTGGGCATCGGCATTTCTTCAATCTGAACATTTTCTGGACATCCGGATTTCAAATGAATTCATTTGATCACGCAACCTTTTCCTTCCAATTCTCATAAAATTCCTACTTTAAAAGAATGATTTTCAGATCATGTATACCATAAATAATTAAGATTTTCCTCCGAGAAAAATCCAATAAACCACAGCCATATTATTTTTATTCATCATGAATTTCTTACATTAAAACGTTGGTGTTCGTCTTAAAATAAACAAACTATTCAACGTAACCTCACAATATGTCATTCGATAATGCTTCCGATCATCCGTCGAGTACTCGTAAATATTTAACGATTTCTGTAAGCTACAGATTCCTTAAAGTGGTCCAGAATTGCAATTTTTCTGTAAGCTTATGAAAAGTTACAGATTGGCTTACAGATGAAAACAGAATACCACCATTAGTCTTGAGCGAACAACTACAGTCAATAAGCCGTTCAAAAAATGGAATTACGTAGGTACATAAAAACCATTCACTATCACGTTCACCTATGCCATTCGTAAAAAAAGCATATCGTTTCCAGCACAATTTTGAAAATATCCACATCAGGAACAAGAAATGAGATTCCCTTAGAAAACTATCATCGCATCTTCTTTTTTGTACGTATCCAACCAATAAACCAAGTATCTACAACAACCCCCTTAAAATTTATTTATCTTTTTTTTGTTCTTGTCATATTCTTCAGGATAATTCAATGCAAAGAAAGATTTCTTATGTGATCGAGACAACATAAAAAGTTAAAAGAATTGGAAATCATGTAAGGAGTAGTATTTCCAATCAAACTAATCCCCACAAAAAATATGTGGGTTTAAGAAAAACCTCAACAAAAAATTATCAGTAGACCTAAATGTGAAGATAGATTTTTCAGCCATCATTTCATTCATTCGTGACCACATCGGAGTCTTCAGCTAGCGCCAGAGAAGGATGTGGTAATTATCGTTTTAGCTACTGGAAAACCACGCTTGAAATGGGACACTACTATGTGTGGAAAAAGAAGATAAAACGATTAGTTTCTATGCCGTATTCTCTTAATGAGAAAGGCAATTAGAAATACCTTCCCAGAAATAGAATCGGTAAAAACTAAAACTATCCAAGAACGATAATGTTAAATGCTCAATTTTTTCATTGGATATCTTTATTCCTGCTAACAAACGCCATTATTTCAATTCAAAATAGTGAGTCGATCAACTGGTTCATTATTTCGATTGATTCATAAACGAATTAATTGGAAGATTTTTCCTTCCACCTGATTATGAATTGAGAAAGCATTGAAATGCTTCGTTAAAAGAAATATTTTTGCATAAGAAACACATTCGACAAATATAAATTAAGATTAGTTCCGAAGTATGAGTTTAGTATTGATTGTTTTTAATCGATTTATATTATTCTCTGCTTACATTGTTGATTGATTTCAATGTTCCAATAGAGATGTAACAGTACTCGTTTTGTTTGTAAATACTTTATGTTCGGCTGCCCATGACAATCATACTTTAAAATAGGAGAAATCATGTATTGAAACTCATTATGGATCAAGAAAAATGCAAAAATATGCCTGAAAACTCTACGTGAAAGCATTGCGAATTCGAGGCTTCGAAAATTATTTCATAATCTGTATACACAGTGATTCAAGATATAGCTAAACTTCAACAGATGTAATAATAATAATAATAATAATATTTTTATTCACCATCAAATTTTACATGGTTTGTCAGTAAAAAATCATATTAAAGATTGGCACAAAAAAATTCTTCCAAGGAGTAAAATGCACCCTCCAACAGCATAACGTTAAGTTTCTTCCTGAAATTCTTTTCTGGTAAATTCCTTATTTCAACTGGGAGCTTGTTGAATAACTTTATACCCCAATAACTCGAAATATTCTGAGTATTCTTTTTCCTGTGAAGTGGAGTGAGAAGATCATTTCTGTTTCGAGTGTTAAACCAATGGTTAGTTCCATTTCTTGGCAAATTTCCTGCTTTCTGGTATACATATTTCAAACACTCTCTTATGAATAAGCATGGAAAGTTGTTATTTTATGATTCACGAAATATGCTCTACATGAAGTTCTTCTATCCACCCCATACATTATACGTATCGCTTTCTTTTGTAGCATGAACATCGCGAAGCCTCCGAAGCATTTCCCCACAGCAGTATACCATACAGAAGAATGCTCTGGAAGTTTGTAAAATACGCTGTTCTGACCATATCTTCAGTACCACACTTTTTCAGACTTCTTAAAAGATGAACTTTTTAGACAATTTACCACAAACAAAATCCACATGCGCAGCCCAATTCAATTTATTGTCCATTATAATTTCCCAGGAACTTAACACAACCTCGATTCTCTCTTCCTCCAAAATCCAATCTACTGTTTTGCCTGAATTCAACTTGAGTGAATTCGATAGAAACCATCTCTCAACTTCTCCACTGCTAGTTTGACTCTCTCCATAAATTCGCTTTTGCACCTTGAATGTACAATGATGGATGTATCATCACAAAAACAAACATAATAAATCACAAGATGAGATGGACCAAATCATTAATGTAAACAAGGAAAAGGATGGGACCCAGTATGGACCCTTGAGGTACCCCAAATTCAATTCCACGCTCCGCAAATAAATGATAGAGGAGTTTCCCAACTCAAAGTCTTAGAACTGTACTCGTTTTGTCTATAAATACTTTATGTTCGGCTGCCCATGACAAGCATACTTTAAAATAGGAGAAATCATGTATTGAAACTCATTATGGATCAGTAAATATTTCGTCAATCTTGGAAATGCCAAACCTCTTGCGAAAAGCAATATCCAAACGCCAAAACCCACCTTCAAATTTTCAAGAATTCAATTGAGCCCTTCACGAAAAATGGAAAAATATGCCTGAAAACTCTACGTAAAAGCATTGTGAATCCGAGGCTTCGAGAATTATTTCATAATCTATATACACAGTGATTCTGAGATATAAACAAACTTCAACAGTTGATAAATAAATGATAGAGAAGTTTCCCAACTCAAAGTCTTAGAGCTCAGAATATCCTCTGCACTCGATTCTTCTTAGGATATTCAAAGCATCATCAATTATTTAAGTACGTCACAAGTGCCGTGAAATAAGTTGAGGACCGGAAATGCTTCCTGTGACACGGAAGAGTGTCAACCTAACAGTTCTCGACCATCTTGGCTCTTCTCCAGGCCTGAATTATACATCGCTAACGATCGAAGTCTCGCTTACTATGAAAATTTCGGGAGAAGAATTGAACTTGTTCATTATTCAAATGGAAAATACACATTTTCTAATAGCGTCACGTTGTAGAAATTTTATATAATCACGGCGAGTGTTGCCCAAGTCGATGAATAGGAAAGACTATGGAAAGTGCCCGAGAATTCATTCCGAAGAGGAAATTTGGTTTTAGCTCGAGGAAAACTTCATTTCAGAACTGCGCTTCGAATGTTTTTGGTGGAATTCTACTTACAGTCTAGTTAGGTTTATTTTGGCTTGAATGTAGAGTGAAATTTGTAGTATGAGTAAACAAGATGAATTCTACTGCAAAATTACAGCTTGATCGTATGTCGAATTCCGAACTATTTGAAAGAATGGATGATTTAGAAGAAAATTAAATTTTATGATTCTGATTATGCGATCTCCTTGAAGTTCTGCAAGAACATCAGTATAAGAATCTTCAACCTCAATACGAATTTCACTCGAATCGGATAATTTGTTACGAAGGGTTTTCCAATAACAGGTATTATTGTGAATAGCCCGCTATTTCGGTAGATATCACGTTTGAAGCTGTCATTTTTTAACATTCAACAAGTAGAAACTACGCCATTAATAAAAATGGAACGATATACGCTTCACGACCTCATTGAAATCATTGAAATTTCCTATAAAAATGGTGAAAATTTGGCAGAGACGGTTCGTAAAACTCGAACATTTTTGGGTCGTCTTGAAGCACCTTGTCGGACCGCAATACAGAAATTGGTGGAAAAATTCGAGATGTTGGGACAAGTTAGTAATGTAAAGAATAAAACCCTTGCACGTTGCTCAAGAACAGCCGAGAATTTGCTGCCAAAGCAGCAACAAAGCAGAACAAGGGTTGTATTAGGATTTTAAAGGTTTACCAATAAGAGGTGTTATTTTGAATAGCCGCATTTCAGTAGATGGCACATGTGAAGCTGTCATTTTTTGACATTCGACGAGTAGAACTACGCCATTAATACAATGGGACGATACGCGCTTCCAGAACGCATTGAAATTATGAAAATTCACTATGAAAATTATCAAAATTTGGCAGAGACGGTTAGTAAAACTCGAAAATTTTTGGGTCGTCGTGAAGCACCTTGTCAGACTGCAAAAAGAAATTGGCAGAAAAATTCGAGCTGTTGGGACAAGTGATGTGAAGAATGAAAACCGTGCACGTCACTCAAGAAGAGTCGAGAATATTGCTGCTGTGGCCGAATGTGTTGAAGAAAATCCAGGTTTGTCCATTCCTCGTCGTTCTTTGATATAAGGCGTTCCACAAATGTCCTTACACCGTATTTTGAATAAAGATTTGGGTCTCAAAGCTTATAAAGTTCAGTTAACACAAGAATTCAACTATTGATCTTTTGCGGGAAATGTTTCCGGACCGTGTTATCTCTCGAAGATGTGATCACAATTGGCCACCGAGATCTTGTGATTTAACACCTTGCAACTTCTTCCTTCGGTGCCACGTGAAAAAAAAAGGTTTACGACAATAGCTCAGCGTCGATACAAGACCTCAAAGATGGAATTCGTAAGGCTATCGAGGAAATAGGGCAGCCACTTTGCGATTTGGTTATGGAAATTTTCACTAAAAGGATATGGTCCTGTAAGCGTGGACGTGGTGCTCATTTGCTTGATGTTATTTTCCACTATTAACGGCATAGCTTCTTCTTTATAATGAAATGAACATCCGATCTTTTATTTTGAAAAATTGCACCTCTTATTGGAAAGCCTTTAGGAATATAAGAATTTTTCAATTTTCTATGGTTCTGTTAACACTACTGCCACAAAATTTGGTACGAAACTTCTTATAAGTATTTTGCACATGATCGTGAAATTTTATTTTGATCGATTGTGTTCTGTCTGTATTATTGAACAACAAACATTTTGGATGGCCATGTTTTATGGAACAGCCTGTACGATCTTGCTTGTTGACGAACTCGACCGCGACATTCAGTAACCGAAACTACTCTGAAAATTGAAAATCTCTTGGACAATACTTCCGAGAGTTATTGTGCTTAGAGACTGACGGTCCCACGGACATAATTTGATTAGACCACGGATTCGCAGTTACTGAGACCATTTTCAGCTCCAAATTCGAAAATGACAGAAATTTGGTTAGAACGAAATCAACATTAAACTTAAACAAATTATAATAATAATAATCTTTATTGTATCCCTTAAGACATTTACATGTATAGGTACAGTCAAAATATGAT